>LD688983.1:294841-450783 GCA_003118335.3 Papilio memnon | reverse complement strand
ATGTATGGAAGAGTAGCACATACTGTGCCGACCCTCCGTAAGGGATAAGGGCAAGTTGATGATGATGAGTTGGAATTCCAATGCTCAGTCAATGCTTTGCTAGATTTTGAACTGATAAACAAATGAACGTTTGTCTACAGATTACCTTCTTTTATAGATGTATTCTCTACACGGATTGCCTTAGCTATACCTAAGCTGGTTTGTTCCGATTTGTTCGACACTCTCACGTTATGCAGTGCAAAGTATAATTTTACACGCATGGCCCAAAGGCTTGATTAAGTATTAATTTCTGGTCTGCATCGATAAAGCATCAACGACTTTAATTAATGTTGTAATCAATTAGTTTACGCCGCATTGTACTAAATTAATTTTGTTCGCGATACAGAGAATTACAGAACAAATCATGTCGTATATTCTTGTTACGATATTTTTTTAAACTGCCATTGATGCCACACACTTGAAATACTATTGTTAACTCACAAGAATTTACTAGTGTAAACTTTTTACCAAAAAAAGTAGATGGTATTGTATCGTAATGGTTAGATAGGCGCGTGTTAGCAGTTATTAAAGATGTGATGGCAGGGCTGCGGCTAGCGGTGCGGGGTGTGGGGGTGCAGGCGCTGATTTTAATTTATTTGTCCGTGTAATGTGCGGTGTGGCACGCGCATGCGCCGCTGTAGCGCTAGCGCCCCGACGCCAGTTTATGTGTTTATGTATTCTAATTTTATTGTTTTCTTTATTTGCGTCCCACTTTTGTTTGGTTCGGGGCCCGGCATTGTTCGCCGTCGTAAACGCCGATTTAGATGATAAATAAAATGTAATAATAAAAATTTGCCGTATGAAAATTTTTATTTAGTGAGGCGATATTTTGTTTTTCGGCCGTCTGCCGCCGTCGCGTTTCCTTGTAAATTTTGGTGTTCCGCGTATAACGCAAAATAATTTACGATTCCCGTGTTAGCTTTGGCACTGCTTTGGTCGCGTTTTCCTTGATCTGTTTCCGTTGATTTTGCGACATCCACCTAGACTCTTACGACTGTTACCTGGCGGGGTGGGCAGTATATAAGTTATAGTTTGCCATTTAGCTCTTCAAGACATCCTACTTTCCAGCAACTATAGCTTAAATGGCCGTTTTATTTGTAATTGACAAAAAGACAATTCTTAATATAGGTTAACTACCTACCATTTAATGATGTGTCATCAATAATTACTTTTCAGTCAGCTGCTTTAATATATTATTATTGATTCAACATTGCTGTCAGGCTGAAAGTGAAAACAATATAACGGAACTAGCTTTCGCCTGCGACTCCGTTCGCGTGGAATTAAAAAAAAAACCAAAATTGTGTAGCAAAAAAAAACAGTGGTAGAGCCCGCTTTAACATCTTAGCACGAATGGGTCGGCTCGCCCGGTGCAATACCACGACCATACAGAAGACAGGCGTGAAGTGGAAGCAATTCCGCGTTTCGTCTGATGAAGGTGGTGCCGGAGGGCCAATTTTAGTCCCTTTCCCGTTCCACCCTTTCTTATAAGGGAAGTATTGGATGGGAAAGTGGATTTGACGGTGGAGGAGACGTATAGGAAGGAGAAATATCCTCTTTATGTGCGTCTCCTCCTCCGTCGATTGAGGGTAGGCAACGCATCTGCAATTGCGGATGTCTACGGGCAGCGGTCGCTTCGCCATTTCGGCGGATTTAGGTGGCCGCTTGCTCGTTTGCTACCTTATTGAATTAAAACAAAAAAAGCCTATGTGTTCTCCTAGACTATCCTTTATATCTATGTTAAATTTCATCGAGATCCGTTCAGCAGTTTAGGCTACAAACTCTAACAAACATCCATCTATACATCTAAACTTTGGCATTTATAATATTAGTATGATATAAAATATCCTTATACGCTCTTTGTAGTTTTTATGGAAAAATATGCAGATATTAAAAGTTACTTACATTAATTATTATGTAAAAAGTTATGTATCGTATAAAGCAATTGGTAAGGTGAGTGTTCAATGACCGATATTTATGATTCAGGTTAGGGCAGGTCTGCATAGAAATGTAATATTAAGATAGGTGCACACAGTCAGCGATGAATACAAGTCCGCCCGCTCCATCCTGCACCGGGATCCCACCCGAACCTGTTTTTGTTGCGAATTAATATTAATAATGAATACTTTAAACAGACACGATTGTGAGTTGCATGGTTGTAATTAAATGCGATTATAGCTTTGGCAATTACTATATATATGGCTTGATGCGGAGCGCGTACGAGTGGCAAATATTCTGCAGAATTCGGCAACAATATTTTAACTAACAACTTTACTTTAACAAATTGATAATACGGTACCCAAAATCATACTAATATTATAAATGCGAAAGATTAGATGGATGGATGTTAGAGTTTGTAGCCTAAACGCATGAACGGATTTCGATGAAATTTGGTATAGATATAGAGGGTAGTCTGGAAGAACACATAGGCTACTCATTTTGTGTTTTATAATTCCACGCGGACGGAGTCGCGAGCGAAAGCTAGTAATTTGTATGTTAAATGTGAAACTATTTCCTTTATACAATTCACGCACATTATGTTCCGGTAATTTATATCAGACTAATGCCTCAGTCTGATGAGCATTGCGAACAGAATAAATCTTATATTCCTTAGCCGTATATAGGAATTGTGTTAATAAATTCGCATGAACTACAAAAGATAATCAAAAAAATTAGACATTACTAATGGGAGTACTTTATATTATTAAAAGTTTTTATTGTAGAAATAAACTAAATATAATTTTTTTTTGGGTATAAAAAAGAAGTTTATGGACCGAATATTTACGTATTTATTTATGTTATGTTTTTATATATTTACATGTACACTAGAAATAGAATTTTGAGACGGAGGGATTATTTGGTCCTTACAATGTGTTGGTTCTTCGGTAACACACGTTATTGTCTACAAGGTGATCTGTAACAACTCTGGGACCACGTGACACAAAGATGTATCCCTAGAATTAATTTAAGGCACGTTTCATGTAACACAATACTGGTATATTATGAAGGGAATAGAGAAGAGCCATTTTGTATTTCGAAATTTATATCAAGAACTAGCTGTTCCCGTTCGGCTTCATCCGCGTGAAATTATAAAAACTTTATTTTATTGTTTACATTTGTCAAATTCTCAATTGCAAATGTCAAAATGACATGACGTGATGACAAACCATGGCAATCTTTCTTCCTTGATGTTGGCAGCTCGTAGCTTATGGTCTCATTCCCACATTAGGTTTTTTTTTTCAATTTATTTACCCCCTAAATTTAATAGCGTGAAAATAAGCCTAAAGCGCCTAAAGTGTGACGTAAGTGTAGGGCTTTTTATTAAAAAAAGAATTATTTAAAAATATGCTGTAATTGCTGACATCTTAGGCAACAAAGAAGTGTGTGTTTACGCTTTATTATATTAGTATAGTTTATTAAAACAGGTTACGTAGTTGTAAGCTTCAACGCCAACAAATAAATATTTCTAGGCACTTGGTAGGTAGGTAGTACAGTTTGTCTCTTCAAGATTTATTATTTATTAAATTTGACTAAAGACGATATCATAAAAAGTAGTATAAACCATGTAAAATAAATGCGTCTTTGATAAATGAACAGATAAACTTCTTTTCGCTTGACATAAAAACCTCAAACATTAACATCATGATTTGGTGCGGTTAAGATCAAGTTGTAAAAACAATATAAGTATTGAGCTAAAGCGGACAGCGAAGAGTCAATATAATGAACGTGTCTCTTAATCAATTAGGCAAACGGCGGGGGTAGGTGGAAAATTGTTACTTTGTCGCTTATGGCGAGAAGGCTACATCTTTCGCTTAACAAGCGATCACTAACGAGAGCGCACGCCGGTTATGCTAGTTTCACACTAGCGCAGTGAGCTAGACCAGTACAGTATTCCCACTGCATATGTCTTTTGACAATGTGTGTTCAAACAGTAGCAGTACTGGACTGTAATGCTGCTCTGTCTCATTCTGCTGCCCTTGTGTGAAAGTAGCATTACTTCAGAGCTTCGCAAACGTACAGAAGTTATTCTAATGAGTAGTAAATATTTAATATTAAATCCTAACACAAATATTAATATGTTAAGTATAAAAATGGGAAAGTTTGATTATTGCGGCATATGGCTGATAACCTCAAAAGGAATAGACATATTCCCTTAAAGACACTAAAACAATATTATTTCTACTATAATATACAGCTTATAAGGAACACATCAATGTTTATTTACACTTCATTATTATTCACCGATAGGTTTAAATTCCAAACAAAAGAAATTGTCTCCTTTACGGTTTTTTTAGCACAAAAAGTGTTCCTTTTTTAAAATAACTAGTTCAAGAAAAGCGAATAGTTTTTTTAACCTTTGAACATTATATCACAGGACGACGATCTTTTAAACACCACTAACAATTGCGAACAATTGTAGTTTTCCATACAAAGATATTTCGCAAAGGCTTATCTTATCCTACTTACATATTTATCTATCTATGTCTATCTGTCTATACTCTATACTTACTTTTCTATACTAATATAATAAAGCGTAAACTCACTCACATATTAGGGAGATTCAAATAGTAAGATTGGTCTAGATCATTTCACATTTCGCAAACTGACGCGTAATAATGTTTCAATAACTACGATTTGCCAAAAATCCGCTCCGGCTGCTGGTCACGGTATTTAATAAGAAAAATTGTCTTTTTTTATTATAAGGCCCATAACGTTTTGTTTAAAAATATTAAAACTAAAATTTTACTTCATGTATCGCATCCAATGTAGAAACATTGTAATCTCACTTATTTCAAATAGGGACAATTAAATGTAATTGTTGGCAGTGAAAACTTACGGTTAGACTGTATCTGCAGAAACGATACTTTGAAAGAACATCGAGCAAACTTCTCAAACCCACGGGCTATAAGGAATATTTTACCGTAAGCGTATTGGCCATTAAATATTTCCAATATAAGACATTCATAATATATTTATGATACACTAGCTTTCGCCCGCGACTTCGTCCGCGCGGAATTAAAAAACAAAAGTAAGTAGCCTGTTTTCTTCCAGACTATCCTCTACATTCATGCCAAATTTCAACGAGATCCGTTCAGCAGTTTAGGCTACAAACTGTAACAAACATCCATCCAAACTTTCGCATTTATGATATTAGTAAGAAGTAAGATATATCAAAACACTTGATTTTACCGAACCGAACGCATGACAATAATATCAAATATTTCAGCTTATAACGTCAATAAAAAATAAAATATGCTAATTTGACGTTGTATAGAAATTCTTCCGGATCTAACTTCAATTTTTATATGTAACAGTGTAAAAATATATAATAATTACGAAGCTAACACTTCTATAACTGGAGCATATTGAAATAAGACATTATTCTTGTAATAAAAGTCAGAAAAATCATATCTTTAACACAAGATCTACTTCGTAACAAATTACTTGAGGATAAATGTAGTTGTAAATTTAATTTATACAATTCTTACTTCTTTTAAACGTTATTTTAAATATAATAATTTGTTGCTTGTAATTATTTTTCTCCGAGCATCAATTCACTTGTTATTATAAAAATGTATTCTACCAACATAATCGTATTCAAGACTGAAATTAAAAGAAAGTCAACTTTTCGTGATACCAACTCATACATTTGTGTGAGACAGACATTGTATCATTCAAACTTTGTTATTAATAAATGTGAATTACTATAATAAGAGTTTCCCGTTGGACCGATTCTATCAATCAGTCTGCAAACGGGAAACATTAAAAAATTAAACAATATATTCATCATAAAATAAGAAAATAACACAATACACTTGTGTCCTTAACCTAAAGTGTGTAGATTGCAGTGGACGTGTGGATATTAGAGTTAATTAAAAGGTTATTGTACATCCATGTTTTGTTTTGCAGACACTACATGGTATCAGGTGTTTAGCCGTTGGGCCTCAGGGTTCGAGCTCCTTGTCTATACAATTTAATAACAATGTAGCAACGCAAGTAGCAGATGCGTGGCAAGTCCTCTTATATTCAATAACACACTTTCCTTCAATTGAAAAAAAATGTTCTTAAGAAACGTGAATTACTCCCATTTAACTATTGTTGTGCATTTTTTAACAATTATGCATTTAGCATTTATGCAATTTTAAACGATTTATGAGAAATTTATAACCAAACTCGCTTAGTGAATTTTTAACCTTTTCTGAACATAATATGTACCTACTATATTTGTGAATGGTGCAAAAGCCTTGGTATGAAATAAAGACTTGTGTGACGCAACATAATTATCCAACTTCCGGACAATGCAGCGACTGTCGGATGTGTCCGAGTTTTGTTATCCCCCTCCCCACGCACGGTATTATTCTACTGCTGGATATTGCCAAAGGAATTGTTCTTTGCCCTGACATTTTTATTGTTCAATACGTTCAAATGACTTAAATATACATTTGATAAATTGTTCTTTAAGTAATGAGTAACAATTTATTTATAAACAACATTTTTATTAATTGCTCTTTCCCATTGGACCAACTGTCCGGTATCGGTAAGCCGATCGGCTTAATAAGAAACACCCAAACAAACATTTACTGTCGCACTCAGAGTCGTTATCTGGTTCTCCCTTAGTGTATATCTGGGTATATTAGAATTGTAAACTAAGGGTCTTCTTTGGTGACCTATTGATGGATTTAAATGCGCCAGGTACAGTTCAGACATTGGATCGATCTAACGAACTTCATAATTTAACGCATAATTTGTTTAAGAAAGTTTTTGGGCGCGTGGCGTCGCTGTTACCTCGCCGGTCGATGCGAGGCGCTTCATTTTGCGTTTTGGTCCCGAAGAAACGCGAAACCGACACGAGCATCAGCTATAATAAATTTCTTGTCTTATAAAAATAAAACTTTTCTTTTTGCCGGCGTTGCGCGGGGTGGCTGCCACAGTGTAGGCAAGACAGTGGTCAAACAAATATTTAACTATGATACTTTAAGATTGTTTATCAACATTAAAAAAAAAATCTGCGATATCCAAAACTAAACTTACTAAAAAACAATCTATTGTGATATATCGCAATTTATTAGTTAAATTCGTTCAATTCTTTGCCTTTAAAATTCAACATACATCATATTATTTGTTTTATAATAGATAAAATCAGCTGTTAATTGGGGGTGAGAAATGTTACCTAAACTTGCTATCAAAATACAGAACTATATTATAAAAACAAATGAGTATACTGCGAGGGGCTGCACTGTGTCAGGGAGTAGCGGAGGGGGCCTCAGCGAAGTTGTGAATTGGCCGCCAGCCCCGCTCCGCATTATCGTGATTCATGTCGTTTATAATTTTATATTATGTTAAAATGGGGGCGCCGGGAGGGGGCATATTAAAAATACAAGAGCCCACCGAGCACTCTGCACCGTCTGCATGGAAACCAACTTTGTTTGCGCTCCAACTATCGATCCGTTGGATTTCGGCGGCGAGGCGTTCGGAGCTCATAACGAAATTACATCGTAACGTCCGAGCGAAAGACGCGACTGCCGACCTTAAAGCCGCAACATGGCGTTATGTGAACGACTGTATTTTATATCTATAATAATGCTTCAACCATAACTACTCAAAAATCTCCCTGACCACTTCCTAAAAATATTTAAACTCTGTCTTACCCTTTCGCACGCACCTTATTTGGACAAGATAAAGTTCCAAATGTAATATTGTAATATCTTCAACATAAGTAATTTGATTTTGAAATATTAGTAAACTAAACTACGAGCACTGTTGTAATTTCCTCTTGCAAAACTTATGACTACCGAATTCTTAGAAATTAAATATCCCTCACTTATGAGGAAGTAAAGTACGATTAAATCTCAAATTTCTTACGTAACTTTTTTACCCGTGTAACCCGCAGTCACGAGGAAAACCTTCCACTAGTTATTGTAAAAATTTGAGCGAACCTTCTTTTGTTTTAAATTTCACAATAGTTAAAAGTTTTCAATACGTTACGCTTTTGCCTAATTTATTACGGAAAACAGATTTAAGCGCAGTATGAAACCATAAAAACTTCCAAAAAGTTATTCTTTGCAAATCGAAAAAGGTTATTAAAATTATAAGTTCCGTGAAGCACTTGAAACTACTTAAGTAGAATGTTTTATTTAATGTAACTGGTTTTGGTTTGAAATAAGAATGTACGTACGAGTATGTTGAAATTACAGCTACCTATGTAAATTTATGAATTGTCACAAATCTAACCATTCACATATGCTGATCGTTCGGATAGGGAACTGTGTATACTAGATCTATAGAAATTTTAAACTCATTGTATACAAGAATAAGTGTACGAGATATTTTGGCTTCGGGAGGTCAAATACATCAGTATATGACCTCGATACGGCAGGGATAAAATTTGTATTGTATAAATCTTATGGTAATTTACTCAAATAAGTTCAACATAGGCAACCGTTGTCTATTGTTGAAATCTGCTGGATTGAACCTTGTGCGGTTTGACGTGTAGCGTCATCAGACAATACGAGGTACGTCGAGGTCGGCGCGTCACGCGGAAGTGTGTTCTGTACGGAGTACGGCCAAAGCGCGCGGCGGTCATTAAACGGCCCAGCGGACCGCCGCGGATCCGACAACCGTATGTTTATTACGATGCACAATTTTATTATTAGCCGACCGTTTGTGACTTGTTACTTCTATTGTCGCTTTTTCTATTTATTAGCCAATACAATGTGTGATTATAATGTGCCTCATAACAAATGAGGTATGTGGGAGCCGCGTTGCACACGGCACCAATATTTCATTTGTTTTGGTCGTTGTTCACATTTAATTAATACATTTTAATTCAATATCTATAGATATACTCTCTACATCTCTTACTTATGTATTTATGTTCTTGTTATGCAATTCAATAAGTTAGAATTATATAGCAACATAATTGCCTAAGTAATGAATTTATACAAGAACTTTTATATAAGTACATGCATAATATTAGGAAAAACCTAGCTAACAATTGTTTATTAATAAGTTAGACCTTCATTTTAAACGTAATCATGCCAAATTTATTACTGATTTCGAATTTATTTAATAAAATACAAGCAGAAATATACAAAGACAATGCTTTAGTTTATTTTCAGCTGTTTCCCACAATATTAATAACTAGCTTTCGACCGCGACTCCGTCCGCGTGGAATTAATAAAAACAAAAACGAGTAGCCTATGTGTTCTTCCAGATTATCCTCTACATCTAAGCCAAATTTCATCGAGATCCGTTCAGCCGTGTAGGCTATAAACTCTAACAAACATTCATCCATCTAAACTTTCGCATTTATAACATTAGTAAGAAATAAAAAAGATAGTGTTATGCATTCGATGAAGGCCAATCTTGTCAATTGTATTGATTATTAACACAATACGTACTTAATAAGTGCTACGGCATACGAATGTTGCTCCAGTATTCATTGTCAATATAAATTACATTAATACGTAATTAGATTTCGACTTGATTAACAATACACACGCCTTAAAGGAATTAGTGGAATCCCAACCTTTTATGTTAAAATATTTCGATTTCTTGTCACTAGATGTCGCTGATATTAGAAAATATATTGTTAGGGATAACAACATGTTAAAAATAACTATTACTTTAATACAAGAAATAAGTTAAAGCTAGTAACAAAAAATTGTTAATAGCTTCGGCTTTAAATTCAACCCTAAAATGACTAGTAAATTTGGTGACTAGTTTCATATAAATTAGAAGAAATTCGTCGTGTCTCGCGCCTCATGCTAATGGACGTCCTTACAAACGAATTTCATGGAAAGAAAAAGGCCGTAAACGCACCCCATAAGACATAGTAAACTTTCGTGAGTAACACAAAGCTTTTAAGCTTGGCCATTCCATTTTGAACTTTTGTACACGTCGCCGAATGCGCCTATCAATGTACGATCGCAAATTTACAAGTCAATTTGTATTTTAATGCAAGTAGATAAAGTTGAATCTCCAGGTGTTAATATTTATTGTGTATAAATCCGTATTGTCATTTATTATTGTCGGAGCTAAGGAAACAGTTTAATATAAGGCTATATCTAATACAATGCGATCAATTAAAGTTGTCTGTTATTATGTGTGTGTGCGTGTGTGTGTGTTAACCTGGGAAACGATTGTGTCGATTTTCATTTGGGAATGTTAACGTTGGACACGTTGTACAATTATTTACGTTTGTTTAAATATTATAAGCTATTTGAATCATCGATATGACTAGATCTAGATAGAGTGAAAAGTGACATCATTGCGAAGAGTTTGGCGAATGATAGATCAATTTGAAAGACGAATTACTGGTGCGTTGACCACAATCAGAGTAATGTAAACAGGGAGATGATGACATGCACATAAAAAACATAAATTTAATGATTTTCGTCGACAACATTTAATTATTACAGTTGTGTTAAGAATATTCATCGTCTCTCAGTATCATTTACAGAGAGTTCGAAATAAACAATGCGATCATTTTCGGTGCAACGCGCGCTCGCCCTTGACTTTGAGTTGCTTTCCATTGAATCGTAGCGGTGTTGCAATGCGCACGCGCATGTCGACCGTCTGTGATTACCATTAACAAATGTAATGTATCTCCAGACAACCGATTGCAGCAACGAGCTGAGTATAATATAAGTAGACGCCCAGCCAGATATCACATGCATTCTTCCTCCACAATATAGTACGAAACTACTAAATAATAAGAATCAACCAGATTCAATGAACTTTACAAATCCCTGTCTACGTTCCGTCTAGCTATTTAACACCCAAACAAACTATGCAATTTGAGTAATGTTTGATCTGTATTTATCCATATTTTTATGACTTTCCTACACACAAATACAACTTTTTCGTCGTAAATGTATACCTATTTCTATCTAATAACTCGTTAGGAAACTTCATAAAGTGTGTATAAGCGTAATGACATATTTATTTTGCATCGCATAGTTCCGACGTTCTCCGATGAGCAAATTTTAGTCGGGGGATTGTTTTACAATTAACTGTTTATTACTTGCTCCCGAGTTGGAGGCGCGCGACTCGAGCTACGTCGAACTTTACACAGTCACGGCCTTTTTAAAAGTTCTCCGGCAATTTTGTTTACAAATTACGCCCTCAAGGAGTGGATGCTGACAATTAATTAAATTTCGAATTTTTCAATATTTATTACGTTATGAAATTTTATGTATTTTACATGAAAACTTGCTGGTTTGTGTTTGAAAAACTTTTGATGAATTTTCTACCAGGCATCTCCTTGCCATAGATATCTTTACTACTTCGGGGGTTAACTTTATCTTGCTCTCGTAGTTTAAAAATATTTTTAACTCACATATTACTTACTAAGGCTCACTATAGTGTTATCGTTAACATCTTACTAACAAACAAATTACGCACACATCGTCGGAACACGTTTGAACGCATCGAGTATCGCTAAGTATTATTAAGCGAAAATAAAATTAATTTGCATCCGCTCGATCAAGGCTCGGCAAGTTAACTGGAATCCAATGACGCCTCCCCCAGTGGCCAGTGGCCCGTGGCCCTGAATGTCGCCACTGATCAACTACAATGTAGACAGCACATATAAAGAATGTATGCTATTGGATAGGGTTGTTCTAATAATAAATTCTTATCAATATAAAATATTTAAACATTCCTATTATCGACTTTATTATTTGATAGTTATTACAGAAACTAGTTTTAATACCTAACTCGGGCTCGTTCGCTTTTATCTAAGCCTTTTATCGTTCAATCGTTCAATGTTTAAAAAGGTATAAGAGTCATAAGTTTCGATACGACCAATTGGTAATAACGCATAGATAGGAAGAGACAAGTGGACAATGTTAGTGTGATACAGTTGGAATGTTAAAAATAACCAGTACCGCGCATTCTCAAACTAATTGAACAGTAGGCGGCCAGACAAACAATACTAACTACTAAATCACTGTTTACATTCACTGTGAACCGAGATCAAAGACAAAAGTGCATTTATACTTTCCAGCCGGCCGCGGCGTCGCAACGCAACACTGCTGTATAAATGAAATAATAAATATAATGCGGTCTGTATTTTGTTTAAAAAAAAATGAACGATACTAAGTGGCAGGACGTACAGGCGTCCCGCAAATTTTGAATTCATAATAGTAATTAATAAAAAAAGTATGACTGCAAGTGTCGTGGCAGTTTTTTAAACGGCTACAGTGTTGCAGTGTGCAGCCGCTAGCGCAAGGACGCTGCGTTTACACCGCACGATCCGTCGCAGACTTGTCGTGGTCGTGTCGTATCCAGCGCAATAGACAATGGTATAAGTAAAAGACGGTTTCTTATATGTTTTGATTTCCTCACTCATTCATAACTATTATTTTGTCGTACGAGAAGCCTAATTTATTTAAATATTGCTCGTAAGATAAAATTTGAATAAATTTATAGTCCGTTTTTTCTGAACCGTCTGCAGATCCGTGCAATGTAGCGTAATCGCTAGCTCGTTTGCTGTTCATCGCATATAAAAAAATATAACATTATCTAAGTGGGGTCTGTGGTAAGACAGCGTGAAGGATATTCGTCGCCTCGTCGTCGTGTCGTCGTCGTCGTCCGCGAAATATGATCGATAGTTGCGAGTGTCCCAATGCGCGGGGTCGACGGCCTGCGGCCGACTGCACGCCGTCCAAGTCGTTTCTAATTAAAGTATATTTTATTGTTCCCCTCGCCGCGGCCGTCGATACGGAGCCCCGCTCTATGCCGCCAAATAATTATAATTATATTTTTATTTCATTTTATTAATAGCCCCATGACCTTCCCGACGCCCATAACAATGTTTCGAGGCGCGTCTGTCGTCGTGTACGAGTGGTGTGAGCTCGCACGCTGCGCATGTGTGCGTTAAGACTTTTTATAATGGATCCGTTCGATTTCTGAGTATATAACCCGATATCTATTCACTTTGTTGAACAATGGACTAATTAACATTGTATCTAATACAACGTGTTATTATAATTATTTGTTACAGCCGCTTTATTATGAACACCGGAACGAGGAGAAACGCCGTTTCTTACGGCGCTGGGTAGCGCTCGAGTGAAAACATTTTATAACTTTTTGTTGACTTATTGTGTTTTGTACTCCTATACAACTTGTCAGAGTATTTGCTCTGAAAGTTTAATTCTTTGTTGGACTTGTACAAGAACATGTTTATCAAAAGGAATATAAGAATAATATAATATAAACTTATTGAAATGATAATAAAAGTTACATATTAGAGATAGCTACCTTTGTTCACGACAGTTAAATTTAAAAACGACGTGAAAACTCACTTTTCCCAAGTACAATGTCAAGTGTGAGCGCCGAGCCGGACCGCATTTCAACGATAGAAGTGTAAGATAATCCGTGATTAAATTATAACTAAGGTGTAAAACAACAAACAACTAAAAAATAAAACGTAAAATAATTAAAAGGAAAAATTGTCACCCAAACGTTAATCAAATAGTATATAAATATCCTTCAATCGTATGAAAAATGGACGCATGTACATTTTGCTGTGAAACGAATTTCATATGCCGCGACACTCGTGCGGGGATGTCAAGGTCGTCGCGTCGCTTGCAGGTCGCGCGGTGCACTTGTTTCTATGGCCTCTGACACTAGGGCTGTCAACTTTCACACGAGGGCAGAACAGTAGACTGTGCAACACTATACAAACAGTACTGTTCTGTTCTTGGCATTATGAAATTAAAAAAATACCAAAACAGTACCTAATGCACTGTTATACTACTTCTGTTGCTGTACCTCACCGCTCCGCCCTCGTGGTAAATTATTATAAAGAAGACACGAATCTGGCGGTAAACATACCCTAGTCTTAGGGTAGCAACAACGAAAACGACATTTTCGATGTTTTTATTATTTCACATTATATAGTTATCAATACGCTGCAGCAATTATTTACTAAAATACAAATCTCAGTGTTGTAAGTACAGATTAAATTTAGTACGTAACAGTACATCCGTTTTACATCGACTAAATTAGAACCTAAGAATGCTGTTGGACAGGTCCGCAATCTACGCTCCAACGAGCCAACGGGGCAAGTTTGACGTTGAGTAAATAAATATGTTGAGTTACGTGCGCATGATAATTTTTAACAATAAATTTGTCCGTCGATGTGCAGTTAATGATACGTTGGTCGCCCACTCCCCGGCCGCGCCGCCGCTCTTGTAAACATGTTGCATCGGAATATTCCACTGCTACGAAACCTCAATTGGGAGAACTTATGTGACGGCAATAACTTAATACTATTAACCATGGCCTTATTTAAGATACGCGACAAACGTACTTAATCTTAGTAATTCACACAACTCTACGACCCAAAGAGTTAATCTGTTTTTTATCATTTTATCAGCTTAACAAATATAACTGAAACCAACACAGGATATTAACAATTGAATTAAGATACCATATCAGTGGATATTCCTCGAAATATGATTAAAAAGCATTGAATGGAGGAGACCGACTACTACCAGACATGTCACAGTACGGGCACTCTGCAACTCAACTATGAATACACAACACGTTCAATCAAAAGTGAAATAGGTCAATGGGTTAGTCGTCTGTATAATTAAAATCTTCGTAATTGAATCAAGTATGGGAAGCAAAATTAAACAATAGCTGTTAAGTTCGAATATGACAAGATGAGCGATTTACCCTGACGCTCCGGCCGCCGCGCCGATCCACAACATTTTATAACTAAGTTGAAGGGCAAAAATTTTTTAGGCTGTCTATACACGTATTCGGAATATCTGTATATTTGTACATTGATTTATAATATACTAGCTGTTCCCAGGCGGCTTCATCCGCATGAAATTATAAAAACTATATTTCATTGTTTACCTACATTTGTCAAATTATCAATTGCAAATGTCAAAATGACATGACATGATGACAAACCATGGCAATCTTGCTTCCTTGATGTTGGCAGCAACTTATGATCTCTTTCCCACATTAGGTTTTTTTTAATATAACCCCTATGTTTAATGGCGTGAAAATATATAGCCTAAAGCGTGACGTAAGTGTAGGGCTTTTTATTAAAAAAGGAATTATTCAAAAATATGCTGTAATTGCTGATATCTTAGGCAACAAAGAAGTGTGTGTTTACGCTTTATTATATTAGTATAGATGAAGATAAATTGATTCAGTGTACGGAATATGTCTTGCAATTTAATCAGGAATCGGAGTTCTTTTATTAATCTCATGTTTATTATAGATTTTTCTACATTTAAAAGGTTTCAACCTAAACGGAGATTCAGCTTTAACTTTTAAAAATATTAAAATAATCCGATTATTTTTTGTTTTGCTATCTTTGCTTTCGTAATATTTATTTATTTATTACGTTACGTTTCGTTAGATGATCAAAAGTGTTGTACAAAAACGTTTAATTAAGGCTTCTGATCTTTGTTATTCATTAGGTTTAAGGTTTAACGCTTAACAAAGCGTTGAACACGTCGTATTAGCGATAACATTGATAAAGCTAGTGCATTCTTTGTGCATTGCCGCCGTAGTCGTACGTATGCAGCCAGCCTTAGCACCAGCTGCGGCCGACAGGTACAGTCGGCAAATCAACCGGACCATCTGTCCCAATCTTACATACGATTATAACTTTTAGCCGAAAGTTTTTAAGCTCTAAAATCCTTTGCATCTTCTTGTGTGCTAGTATTTAAGTTTTTGCCGTCTTCCGGCTCGAACGTGGAAGGGAACGGTTTTTTATGAGTACTTAAACTAATAATTAACGCTGCACTTAGTTTCGCTTAGGACATTGTTTACATGTTCATTCTTGACTATGGTATGTCAGTTGCCTCATGCTGTATCAACTAAGACTCATTACGGCAGCGTATCGAATGTGTGCCAGATTTTCCAGTGCTTCGTCACATTTATAATAATTTAACAAAAAAACAAAAATTAAAATTAACACCGAATGACTTTTTATGTTAAGACACCAAAACTATATATACTACATATATCTCATTGAATTTTGTTTTTCGTATTACTAATGAAGTTCAAATCAATCTATTCTTTATTAAATTAGAATAATTCTGAAGTGCTCTAAACTAGTTAAAAGCTCCAAGTGATATTAAATCGAATATTTTTCTCTCCGTCTTCAATTCAATTTCCTCTAATCAATATCCTCAGCGCCGTTCTTCGACAATTAAAGTCGTTCTTTGACAATTAAAGATAAGTAGGATACTTTCTGCAGAGGTGCAAAATTGTTGAAGACGAATTTAAATTAGTTTCAGACGTCTCACCGGCCAATGCTTTACATTGGTATAACAAGATTCCAAATTAATGGCGGTTCGGCATTAAACCACGAATAGTGGTGTTCTCCGAACCTAGAGTCCCTTTTCTTACGATACGTAAAATTGTATTACGTGCAGCGTCTGTTGCGAAATGCGAGCCGTCATAAAGTTTGGATGGCACTATACAAATAATTTATCCGCTGCGCGCCGCCGCCCGTCTACAGTCGGCACGGGTATCAGCTATTGACGCATTGTCTTACCTTACAAGTGGCGTGCCGTTACTATAACAAAAAGGCGACATCTGTCGACATACGTTTAAAGTTACTGCCCTTACTGGGGGCGTAACGGTCGCTAACTATGTCCGTCGGCGTTCCGAAGCAAAGCGCTTGATGTATTAATTTGACGACCGGGATGTACGTTATAATGATTGCCAGCAACATATCAAGTAACGTACGTATTACTAATTAATTATTGGAAATTTACAGCCGTTTTACGCAATTTTATTGTAAAATGTATCGAATTAGTTCTGTATATTTTTGAAGAACTGGCAAAGGTAAAATATACTTTATACATGTCTTATTCATCTGCTAAATCTATTCCAGGCTCGACCAAGCTCAAGACGTCGTCTGTGAAAGCTTCAACCAAAGCCTAATGTCGTCGTCTCAGGTCGTCCCGGGTTCTTGAATTGTTAATGATTACAGTTTATCCGCTCAACTGAGACTGATCTAAAAATGTGTTAAACGTTCTAAGCATGGCATAAATTAATTTCAAATGCTAAAGCATACGAAAGTTATTTGTAAATTGAATTGTTAAATCAACGTCAATTTATAAGTTTATTGCTTTTCTTTTTCGCATCGTTTGTTACTTTCCCAGTTTGTGTTTGAAATTTAAATTAAAGTCAATAAACCTTGCCTACAACTTTTCAGGTGGGTCTTTCTTATTTATTGGGGTTATTATAAACATCAATATTAACTAGGAAACTTTCGTGATTGTTGTATTATGATAAATCGGGTTATGTTAGAGAAAAAAGTTAGAAACAGAAAAGAAGCGGTAAGAAGAAAAAAGTGTTTCTTTCTCTGGACAACAATAGCAGTAGTAAATAATCTATGTGATATCAATAATGTAAATGTTGGATAATTCCTCAGTTTTCTTGCGCGTGAACTTCTCCAGTATTTAAAGGTGACATTTGTTGGTTTAAACAAGCACCTACAAATATAAAAGGCCGTTTCAAAATAGAAAAAAAACTCCAAAAACTTTACTATATTATATTCGTTTGCCAACATCGCGGACAGCATTTGCATTATGCGGGATTATCTCATTAATATTTATGGCTAAATAAAAATAAATTATCCTCGTGTACGGTGGTCGAATCTAACTTGCATCGCAATCTGGACTCTGTACCATTGTGTTATGGTTCACAATTGTTTACGATGCTTTGATACAATTCGTTAAATCTTACAGTGGGTGCCACAAGTACGTGCAAGTCGTTTCTATTCTTATTCGTTAATTGTTTTTAATATAAATTTGTCTGGCAAATGATATCTGAGCCGGCAGCTGTATCTCCGCTGATTAAATCCAGGATTCCCCAACTTTTTGCTCAAATAAATTCTATAGTTCATTTTTCAGTGTCAGTTATGTTTTTATTTTTATGTCTTATAATTAAATGGTATGCCTTAATTAAGTATTCTGTTACGGTTATTATATGATAATTTTATGACATGTACGAGCAAATTAAAAAGCATGTTTTTACACCAAAAATACTAATGACTACTTAGAAAATATATGTTAATAATGATTTAATTGTAACATTAATTTTGTTGTTCCGTTTGTATCTTTCTATTAAGGATAGTTAACGTATACTTATGGAATTTAAATCATTGAAACAATTATACTCTGAGCTACATTACAATGTAAAAGTACGCGCATTGTGCGTGCAAGTCGAACCTCTTGTGCAGTGAGTACGAATGCCGTCATTAAAACCACTAAGTAATCTAATAGAATAATAAATGTTAACATCCGCATTAAGAGAAGTTACGGGGCATCATTTGATATTGAAGCGGCAACAATGGGCCGGCGAGTAGGGCGACATACACGGCTCCAGTGAACGCAAGCTGTCACCGTAAGATTGTAAACATAGGTGGTCTTTATTCTTACTAGTAATATTATAAGTTTACAACTTGTGTCCCATCCCCTCGCTCCCTCGTGTCGGAGGCCAAGACCCACTTTGGGTCGCTGCGCCAACGCAGTAAGTAGTAGTAGTAAGTACAACTTGTCTATCATATCAAATTAAACAATACTTTTTAATTACTATAACTTTATAGCTAACCTGACCGTGAGTTTCCACTGCCGGAACATACACCAAAAACATATTTTCTCGGAGATAACAAAAGTTTTTGTATGAGAGGTCCTGCAGTGGATGCCGTCATTATATTTAGCTATTCAAAACACGCCTTAAAAATGCTCTAAGTTAACAATTAACGACAGTTTATCTTATTGCTAGTCGTTTTTAACATAAGCGGGCAATGAGATGCGGCGGATTATCGCCGCCCAAGCACATATACAACGTTAGAGCATCTACAGATGGATTGCTCGCCTTTAAGGAAGATAATTATACTAATAACATTAGTAATTTTACGGTAACAAACCTAACAGCTACGTCGCGACACGGTGGGGGGAAAAGTCCGAGAACAAAGTCGTTTCTGCGGCGCGTGGCGCGAGTGCGCTCCACTCTCAAAGACGCCGCGTCTACACACGCTCTAAATTTCTCCATTTTTTAAAGGCTTTTGACGCCCTCATATAATAAAAGATAGCTTTGGACTATGAATTTCTTATTTCTATATACACTTTTCGCATTATTGTAGTTTTAGATTGATATAGACTTCTAAAACATCTTTTCAATTTACATTTTTCTTGTTTACTTGATATTTTTTTTTTGGACAAAAGGTGAATACGCAAAGGAAGTAAATTTAAAAGGAATGTACGAGTAAATACACAATGGGGTGCTGTATGACAACTGACAGGTTACATAGAAACAGCTTTCACAGAATTAATGCGATAAAGCTGTTTTAAGTGTTTCCTGAAAATTTCAAATAAAAAAAAAACATGTTTCGAGTTCCTTATGTAATAATATATGTATTTCCTGTTGTCCTCATACTTCGATGGAGTATAAACAAGTACATGCATGTAGATTATGTACTAAAACATTTTCTCACTCTACTGAGAGTCATACATTCGCATTGTTTGAACAAGTGATGTATTTTATTTCATTTCAATGGTTGCAATTCTTTACAAAATTTCCGTACGTTCCCGTAGTACGTTGCGTATCGAACAGGTGACTGCTTTGACTTTAACAAAAGATATACTCACGTGTGCGTGTGTGCGTGTGTCTATGATGGGGATGCGACACCACGCCGCCGCCGCGTCGGCGAAACTTCTCTAAGCCCTTTGACGCGCACTAAAATTACATACACTTTCCGGCGACCTCAAAGAAGTTTTTTTATGTTTTATTTTCCGTCACTATTTTTCTTTCCGAGATATTCGCGTACTTCGACATTAAATTGCTACTACGAAGGCATTTAGTTTTAAAAAAGTGGTTCTCCAAAGTCGAGACCGTTATAAAAATGGACCGTTTCCCCAAGATTTTTTTCAACTTTTCCTTTAATTACTTCTTTTGTTTTCCAACTACTACATTGAATGTTGCAATGAGTATTGAGCAAACAAGAGCTCTGGAACGGGAAGTCATTTAATGAAAGAAGCAACGCCTTATCTTAAGAATTCGTTTAGCATAATATTATTTCGATTCATTTGTGACTTTTTTCTCGGCAGTCTCTGTACGGCAGATTCGTTCCGTCGTCTGACAATTAATATTAATTAAGATTTAAATTGGTCTAATTACATAGAGGCTGGGGCCAACTCGCCGAGCGAAAGATCCTCGCCGGCCGGGACTAGAGATTATTTTATTAAATTCGACTATAATGAATACTAAAATTATAACGTGTGTAGAACTACCAAAATATGTTAAATAGACATTTTAGGGCCGGGAGAACCATTATTTCGTTTAGCGTGTAGTACGCAGCTATTGGTTGGCAAAAAAATCGCGCAACATATAATACGGGTGTCAACGACTCACCTTGTCATGTAATCTATATCACATCAAAGGGGGATAGCGTAACTAACCCTTACCTTGCCGCTGGTAATTGATTGGACATATATATAAAACCTTTGTTTTAAACGGTCCTATCCAGGTGTTGATTTTGTTCATATCGCCCTATTTTTCTGCTAAGTTTAATGTATGCTAATGTAATATTATGCCTTTGCTCGCCACGATAGCTCCTCAAATTATAATATTTATTTCACATGTTATTTTATAAGTTTTATAATAATATGGAGATCACTGGACAATCAATTATTCCAACACAGCATTTATCGCTGTACGGAACATTGGTTCTTTAATTGATCAATTGTTTAAATTAAATTCAATTTGAATACGGCTACCACAGACTGCGACGAGGCGGAGGTCAGTTGCAATTAGTTTAGGTATATTTAAATGTACAATGCATTAATTCGCTAGGATAATAGAATCTTGGAAGACATTTTCTTTTGCAAGGTCTAAAATAACTTGTCCTATTTAACGCCGTTTGTTTCTTGAAAACTTTGATTGACAAAATATTTGAGACGAATATGAAACCTAATGAAATAAGAAAAACTAGATGAGAAGGTTCATACTAGAATAGTTGTCAGCGGTCAACTGTCAGATTGTCTCGTTAGCGCTATAATTTTAATGTTACTTATAGCTTATCGTTGTAGCTTATCTTGCTGTAGCGATAGAAAACTGGCGTAGGAAAAATAAAGAGCATTTTATAGTTTAATAAAATACAGATTAAAAAAGTAACTTAGACTTATCAAAATTTATGTAGCTTGACGCATACTTCATATTAATATTATATATGAAAAATTTGGGATGGATGTTTGTAACTTCGTATGTCAAATACGACTAAACGGATCTCACTGAAATATGACACAGATGGAGAACATAGTCTGGAAGAATATATCTTGCTCACAAATATTTTTTGTTCTAAATTCCGCATGGACAAAGTCTCGGGCAACAGCTATATAAAAATGGGAAAGTTCTAGACTATCAAAATTAATTTCCATTCCATGATGATGTAATGCTAAAATTGTCTGTCAAAGAATGCTCTTTCCAATTATTTTAATTACGTTAACAATGATCTTTTTCATTCCAGGTAAGTTCTCCGTGGTGTAATGGGTGCAACGGTGGTAAGTCTAAAGCGCTTGTACAACCACTAACTTTAATAATTTTTTTGAAATGAACCGGCTATTATATGGCAGACATTTAGAGATCCTTCGTTAACATTTCTACGAACGAGAAACAACAAGCGAACTTATTTTGTATTACTAAAGTCCACTGGATTAAAAAAAAGGTAACAAACAATATTGTTTTGAGGCATATACCTGTGAGGTTTCCCTTATCGAACATTACACGGAGAAAATAAGTTTTAACACTACGAGAAAAAGTAGGTAGCGTTCAGATTCTTCTTCTACCCTTCTTGAAGAGATTATTACTAACTCGATAGATTATTTTTAACTAAGTTGTTGAGTTCTATTGTTGGATATTTTTTATCAATCTTTATCAATTTTTGAACTATCATTTTTTGTCTTTCATAAACAAGCCTACCTCGAACTCGTATTTGTGGCGAAGAATGCTTGGCTCTTTGGTCTTCGTTGTTTCACTCTGATATCGTTTTGTCTGGTTTTACTTCTATATCTATTCAAAATGTAAATGTACGGAACTTTAGAAGCAATCTGGGTGCTGGCATACTGGGAAGTTACCGCTTAATTTGTCGCTGCGAATTTGTTTAAAGTGCCACTTTCGGCAAATTATTTTAAATGCTCTCCTGATTCGAAAGATTCATTTTTGTTTAACAATCTAAATTGCTTTTTAATTGCCGCAATGAGATAATGCAATTCACGCGACGGTAACTTTTTACTTTATATGACGTTGGTTAATTACAAAATATATTATTCTTCCCTTGCAATAAATAGTTTATTGTACAAGAGAATTTTACTCAAATTACTATCCTTTCTACCTTAACTTATCTTATTTTATCTTATCTTGTTGATAACGCCTCTAAATTTGTTCTTCTGAATTTGTTGTTGTCGTAAATGTTATCTATATTTTGTTCTTGTTAATATGTTTTATTTTAAACATATGTGCGATGTTTACACACTGTAGTATACCGGTGCCTTTTAACGCCGACGTCATCGCCTCTGTGTAAATGTGACTCGTACATCGCAGTGTGAATTGTCTCTTAATTTACGTTTTTAGTAGGTGTGCGACGGTGGCGGGCGACAGCGCCGGATCATTGAGAACGGCAAAGCTTTACCGCCGGCTGCTTCGCTTCAGATAATGGGACTTTAAAAATGTTTTGCAATCGCGTGTCGCGTTTGTTATAGTCGCTGCGATAATTTAAACGGCCGCGTCGTTATGGTATAATGTACTACAACGGCGCGCCTCTGTGAAGTATCCAGGAGTATACACCTTTATGAAGTCCGCGAGGAGCGCGGGTGCGCATTAAGCTCCACGCACCCACCTGCGTCACAAGCGTTTTCGTGATGCGATTATGTCAACGAATACGAACTCGCTTGCCATGGTCTTGTATACAAATTATATAATTACCTGCAGTTAAACACAGTTGTCACATATAGATCATTTTGATCCCGAAAAAGAAACACCGACAGTGTTGTGTGCCTCCAATAAATTGATATTTTAACTGAGATCCCAATAAGAGTTTTCTGTCCAATTCACCGTCGAAACTGTAAAAAAAACATTTCGTAGAATTTCTACTGCTATCCTCTGCGTATATTTCAATTCTAGGATGTGGCAAAAAAAGCACAGAGTGTGTGTGCACAATGAAATACTGAATCTAACGAAAACCGATCGCGGATTGCCACGTTTCAATTTATATCGAGACTCCGAAAGAAACTGGGTCACACACAGCGGAGATAACAAACCGAACAAGCGACGCCCTGCACGCTCCGGTCGTTTCGTGAACTTTAAAAAACATTAATTAAGTAGATTGGCAACGAAGGCGGCCTTCCGCGGAGACACGCCGAGGAGCGCAATTATGACATTTGAGCGTTAATCTCATTTTAATGCGACGTGTGACGCCCTCGAGGCGTAGCCCGGTGAAAAGGACTCTCATTAAATTAGTCCGCCGGTTGGAGCACTATGAATTTACTTAGCTTACGCGCCGATTGACGTAAGTGTGAAACATGCCCTCTCGACGATTCTATGAATTAGCGAAACACTGCGTGAATGCCCTCTGTGGAGGCGATACGAGCCCAGCCGCCTTTCGAGGCTAATTTCCATTCAGAGAGTGCGCGCTAGAATAGATGGGCATGCCGCCCGCTTCGCGGATTTTTCGATGAACTACCTTCGCTTTAGAACTTACGACTTTAAGGCTCGTTAATTAGGTGCACTTAAAATTGCTCATTACGAGATTTGCGACGCCTTGAAGGGACGCCTTATCACTAATGACGACGCCTCGTCGGCGCGTTTGAATTCCCTCTTTATTATTAGTTTTGTTTTAACTCGCAACACCACCATTTTTTTGTAACAATATATAATACATTCTCATTTTCTATGGAAAACAAAATGGGATTGTTCAGTAATTGGATGTATTAATTAAGTCTTTAAGAACTTCACTTTTCATAATAACTCGTCCTTAACAAGTATTAAATTTATTGGGAAGGACGTTAAATTAATATCTAGTTTCGTACTGTTTATTAGTTTTAATTGTCTACGAAGTGAGGGGTAACAACATTTACTGATCTGTTTATAAAAGTAAAGTAATTAAAACTGATTATCCGTTTAGAAACTTTCCCATTACAAAATATACGAGTATGTTTAGTTAATTATAGCCTACTAGCTTTCTCTTGCTACTCTGTCCGCGTTGAATTATAAAAGTAAATGTAAGTAGCCTATGTGTTCTTCCAGACTATGCTCTACATCTGTGCCAAAGTCCATAAATAGTAAATAGTTAATACTAAAAAAATATACTCAGTGATAGCCTAGCATTTTAATAGTGAAAGATTTTTTCAAATCGGACCAGTAATATTTGAGTTATACAAAAATGCATATATTTCCTGTTTATAATATTAGTATACATAATAGTTAAATCATTAAAAAGTATTGGAAGGAATTATTTTTGTCTTTGCTATTTTAGTTGTACGAGTATTGCCAAGGATTTCGCTCAAGCTATTGTTCAGTACTCAGGAAACTGATATTGATATTGGTCATACGATATGACATGATAGAGGTATTGTTCATCTTTGTTTAGTCTAGAAACATTTAGCCATCATTATAATGTATACTTCTATACTTATATAATAAAGCATAAACACACACTTCTTTGTTGCCTAAAATGTCGGCAATTACAGCATATTTTTGAATAATTCTTTTTTTAATAAAAAGCCCTACGCTTACGTCACGCTTTAGGCTATATATTTTCACGCCATTAAACTTAGGAGGTAAATATTTTGGATAAAAACCCTAATGTGGGAGAGAGACCATAATTTGCTGCCAACATCAAGGTAGCAAGATTGCCATAGTAAGGTAATTGGTATTTTGATATTTGCAATTGAGAATTTGACAAATGTAAACAATAAAATTAGATATTTTCATGCGAATGAAACCGCACACGAACAGATAGTAAATCTATAAATTTCAAAGGAGAAATTCTCCCTAATGATATTACAGGCATTTGTTATCCGATCGAGCGAAACACATCTGCATATGAGCATAACATTTCAATGGCAATAGTCATCGCCTTTCGCTAAACTAGATTTGCTTATCGTAAAGGAGACTAGATTATTTATTTTTTTCTTAACGCCAGAGGGATTTGTGAACGTACATACAGTTTACATTTTTTTCTTCTAGCATAGGATTACATAGGAAATTCTTTAACTGTACTGGTAAAATATTTACTTTAACCGTTATTTTACATTCATTACGAATACGATTTACACATGCTCGTTTTTAAAATCAGCATTGCAGGATGAAGCGATATGGAAATGTTTGCAGAGATGGGTGAGAGCGAGGCAGATTAGTTGTTTTGTAACGGGCAGCTCGATATAATTATAATGTGGGTGCTATTGAACAATGGGGAGCGGAATTAATGTGAAATGTGTCGCTGGTAGGGTTGACGTGCGGCGGCCATGTTGGTATAGTATCGTGCGCAGTCAGTGCATTTTGTGGCAGTGCGCAGGAGCCCAGCTCGCGCGTTTGCAGCGAGCGAGGGTCGCCTCACGTATCGATCTCATTGCGCGGTCACACGATCGTTGGCTCGAATTTTTAATTGCCCTTTTTATAAGGGGGTGAATTTATTTTTCAGTCTTATTGTTGATTTATACATTTTTTTTTGTTGTCACATCAATGTGTTTTATCGCTTTGAAATATTTGAATAATTTTACTTACTAAATTTAAATACAAATTTGCATATACAGCCTCGCCTACCTATAGGCGAGGTTGTATATGCAAAGTTCCTCAAGGATTGCTGATGCCCATGCGTGTCGGTGATTACCGCAGAAGTTCCAACCGCCTATTTGCCCCTTCTCTAATATAAAAAATTTATAAACGCTTATGTTATATTATACGGTTTAAGAACATTTATTTTTATAAAGTAACATTTCTTCGTATTTTCTATCAATATCAGCATAAAAATATATTATATTTTATAAATATTATTATCTTAACAATGCTTGTTCTCTATGCCGAGCATAAAACCTTGTATTACAAAGTTTTCTCAAACTCTACTTAAGATCCAAGTAAAGTAGTTTAAAGTACTTTATTTCATTCGAACTACTTGTGAAGTTTAATATTTCTTTACCCATTGAGTTTTATTTTATCCTAACCATGAAACGATATTCTTACACTAATGTGAAAACGTAACGGATAATTACTAAGGAAATCGTAATGGTTCTTCGGTTTTCAATTTGTTAATTACAGAGTATGTACTGACAATTTAGCTATTGTAAAAAGAGTATCTTAAGTGGTTCAAAAGGTAACCGGACATTTAATAATAGATGCACAAGCGGTCATAGGTTCGCATGCTCGGTTGTCAACACTAAATAGCCTTCAATGGATCGCGATTTCAATTATGTATTGATTTAAAGTATGGAGACTTCTATCGATAACACCTTAAGAACTATCGATAGTAATTAAAATTGTCATTTTTACTTTTAATGCATACATTTTACTACCTAAGATTTATTTATTGTTATCGATAATTTGTCGGGTTATTTTTTTCAACGACCCAACGTCTATCCACACACCCTTCACACAACATTGAAACAAATTTTATGTAAAGGGTGCTTTTTTGTTTCTCAATATTTTTAATTTAGAAAAAGAGATTCTATTAATGCTTCCATTTACTTTAAGAACTACTTGGAAATAGCAGAAATGGTGTACTTTTAAATGATTTTTTTTATTTAATCTATTAACGACAATATGGCATCTTTACAGAATGAATCTAATGTGATGAAACATAACATAGTTTACAACGTATTATATGATATTAATAAAATAAAAACTGATAATGAAAAACATAAATTACACACATAAATAAAATAAAGAAGAATATAACGATTTAGCTATGATATGACAAATCCAAGGTTTGAGTAGAAATCAATCATGGATTTCCACTGTCGTGAGACTCGTAAGGAAATATATTGTTATCTCTTTTTTTTATAACAAACGAGCAAGTGGCCACCTGATCCGCCAATATGGCGAAGCGAATGCTGCCCATAGACATCCGCAATTTAAGATGCTTTGCCAACCCTTAATCGACGTAGGAGGAGACGCATGTAAAGAGGATATTTTACCTTTCTATGCATCTTCTCTATCGTCAAATCTACTTTCTATTTCCATCCTTTCTTATAGGAAAAGCGTAAAAAGAGAAAGGGGACTAAAATAAGGCCTCCGGAACGCACACTCATCAGACGAAACGCAGAATTGCTTCCATTTCTCGCTAGTTCACCGGACGAGCTGGCCCATTTGTGCGAAGATCTCATTCATTCTCTTTATAAAGGATTTTCATAAAGGAGTTACGGCAGTGGAAATTCGATAGTTCGACGACAATAATTTTTGGCGTTATCGATAAATAAAACCTTGCATGTCACTATAAAGAACGTCATATCCACGGTATATCCATCACTTATTAAATGTAATTATCAGTTCAGTCGCTAAGCGCATATTACTTATGCAACAAGCCAATCCTTCACATTGCACATTTGACATTAAACTACGCGACCGTCCATTCTAGGGCGGGTAAATGACAATTTTCTTATCAATTAAAGCTACACTGGCGCATTAAAATTGTCACCATTTCATAGCTCGAAGAACTTTTCACTGTCAATTATTGCATAGTTAATTATTAAAGATATAATTTTAAATATGTATGTAGAAGGCGCGTCGGAGGCTTCAGGGGTTTTAGAACTTGACTTGTAATCTACAGGTCCTGGGTTCGAATTCCGCCATATACCAATGTGATTCTCAACATCGTGATGCAACCTGTATATATCGACGACGAAATTCAAAGAGATGTGAGAAGTCAACCAAACCGCACTGGGTCAGCGGTGACTATTGCCATTATATAGTCAGCCCTAATTTAGGGTAGGCTCCGAGCCCTTAAGTGGGGACGTATAGTGTGCTGGTGATGAAGTAGAAGGCTATACTTCAGACGAGATAGATTGCTGACCATATACACTGGGATGAGGACATGATGAGAGAATAGGAGTATGCCTAATTCAATTGTGCTAAATAAACTAACAAATTTAAGATGGTGCATACGTGTGATGATCACTTTAGATGATTCGTCAGCTTCCCGCGCGCTGTCCGGCGGCGCTCCGTACTCCATTGGGCAATTGACACGTCCGCGACAGGAACTGGGGGCGGATGCGTCCATTGTGCCGCTCGTTTGGAACTACTTGAGATAAAGGTGCGGAACTCGCGCCGCTTGTTACGATTTACGTAATCCCCATGCGCGGTAATTGCTCACATTCAATCATCTTAATCGCTCACTATGTTGTCAAATGCTGTTTAGTGGCTATTCAAAAAGACTTCTTTTATTTCCGAAGCTTTCGTTTAAATCATGTTATTTTGTTTATTAACTAGAAGATGGCAATGTCAATCATTATTTTATAATTATGATATCGTTATTTTTAGTAAATGTGTAGGTTTTTAAGTCAATCTGGTTGACGTAAGACAAATTTACGGGTTAGTGGAAATAAGATAGTTAAGTTATAAAGAAAGGCTGTAAACCAATAACTTATAACATTTTATACTAGAGCTTAGCAATCGTTTTAATGTTAGATGATAGATAGTTTATAGTATAAAAATATAAATATGTAGATTTTATAGCAAAGTAAGAATTTCTTGCAATTTTCTTCTTGTGAAAACTGATTTGCATTTTTATTACCTTGGAGCTTTTTATCATTTAAAACCTTTAATGAGAATTAAGTTCATTTGCGTTTTACAGATACTTTTAATTATTTCTCATATAATTCTTAGTACCTTGTCTACTATAGAGTATTATTTTAAAATCGCTTACCTCGGGCGAAGGACGACTTTTAAATTTTAGCTTTTTAATTTTTCGATAAGCATCGAGTTTTACAATTTTTGTATTTTTACAATTGTAATATTTCAATGACTAAATCAAACAAGATGAAAATTGTTATGACATTAAGTAATGATGTGCGAATGTAGACGCGTTCAGTTGATGGTAAGTATCTAAGTGCAGTGATTTGTTTTTGTTTGATGCAGTCGCACTTGTGCAAATGCGTGCCGACGTCGACTGACGCCGCGTCGCCTCCAGGTCTCTCCGGAGAGAGCGTCTCTACTTCTATCGCCAAACACATCAAAGCAAGTGCGCGATGCTTGCGAATACTAAAACTATACTAGTTGCCTGAGCCTTTTTTTAGTAAAACATTGTTATAACCAATTTGTTACTATTTCTATGTCTTTACAAACTTCTTCATCCTCAGAGCTGCAGAAGCCGCTCCGGCGCTAATAGTAAACGAGACATTTTAATTGGATTAGTCGCATACGAAACGAGAATACAACATTGACGGCATGCAAATTAGAAAGACCCGTAGTTGCTGAATTTTTTCTCACGAGCTCTGACTAAAAATGGTCTTAAAAAACTGTTACGGACCTGACGTTAGGTGTAGTTTTTATTTTGTTTCAGAGGCGGGACTACATAAAACTTGCGTATTTACCGAGTTAGGTTTTCGATGCGCAGATGTGTGACATAACATTGCGCGAGCTCGACCAGAGCGCGTAAAGGTTCGGGGTCGCATCGTAAAAGTTGCGGTGCGGGGACGGTCAGATTGATAGCTGCAAAATGTTTTTTGCAAGCTAAAAGCGTAAGCCATTTGCTTGCATTAGGCTGCAAAATATAGGAAGCGAGCGAGGATTTAAGCCGCGGCATACGAATTTCATAACGGCGGCCGGCGTTCCATTAGAGAGTGCAGAGTCACCGACGGCCGTACCCTCTACTCAGGAGGTGAGTGACGCCAAAAAGCGCACACCGCTCCTGCAAATAGGATAACAAACCTCCGGCGGGTATTGATTTAATACCAGCACACGCTGGCCCGCTGGCCCGCCGGCCGGCGGGGGACTCGGAAATAAAATTAAAAAATATGCATGATAAAAATTTGGTCGACGATTCCCCCTTAGAACAGCCGTCGTTAATGTGCTGGGGTGCGGGATCGATTATTTTCGAAATTACGCCTACGTACAAAGCGTATGGGGACGCCCGACTTGCGCTCCATAACAAAGTTTTTAAAGTGGCCGTTTTTCTATTATGCAGTTCTCATATTGGTGTATCAAACTTAAAATTAGAACTGTTTTGGAAAGTAATATTGTACATTTTAATTATTGTATTTGTGGAGTAACATAGATTCAGATATAAGTACATCTGTCAATATATTAATTGATAATTTTAAATAGACTGTTATTTTTCGATGTACAAAGGAGACTTTCTCAAATAACGGTATACATAAATATTTCTTTTATTTGTTTGTTTTCCTTAATCACATGAACAGTTTGCGCGTACATTTCTCTAATATAAAATCATTTTTATTGTAGAATCACGTAGATATGTGTACGAGTTTCTGTTAGAAAGCAAACATCCGAAAAAAGACAACATAATATAGAGACGATATAAAGCAGGAGGTAACAGTAAAAGTCCCATAATTTATTACGGCCATTAATAACTTAATTATAAAACTTTTCCGTTCCGTTTTATTTACTTTTCACCCCCCGTCCGGTGGCGATGGCTGCGGGTGAATTATATCTAATAGCTACAAAACTTTTTGTTTCTTTTATTAGCGCCGCCATATTTTAACTTTTTTAATCTATCAATATATGACTGTAATATAACACAGCGTTGTAAAAAACCAAAGTATTTTCGAAAGTGCTTTCGAGGACTTCGGTTAATTCCAAAGTTTAACGTTTATTTTCATAATTTACTTATTTAATAATAGTGCCTATTTTATAATTAAAATCAATATTGATTCGTAATTTCTGTTTATAAGAATGAAGATATGTATAGATGACAATTGAGAAGGTCAACATGTGTTAGAACTTTAGAATTTATAAATCGTACGGTAGAACTTTTGATGCAGTAAACAGAAACAAAGGAATACTTTCACAATGTTAATCTTACTTCTTACTATCTTATCTTACTAATATTATAAATGCGAAAGTTTAGATGGATGGATGGATGGATGGATGGATGTTTGTTAGAGTTTGTAGCCTAAACGGCTGAACGAATCTGGATGAAATTTGGCACAGATGTAGAACGTAGTCTGGAAGAACACATAGGCTACTTACTTTTGTTTTGTTTTTTAATTCCACGCGGACGGAGTCGCGGGCGAAAGCTAGTATTATAATAAATTACATACACTACCGACATAAATCCGAATACGGCTCTTTGGAAATTGTAACCATATTCAATTTGTCAAATTAAATGTGTAGATTATGTGTAGGCGATACATATTCTTATATGCAAGTAGCAAAGTGCATTTTCATTTGCACCCAAATAGGCATTGATTTGAATCCTCTAGATACGTGGCTGGCTAATAAATCGAACGTCAAAGTGTCAGTCAGCTCGTGTTGTATGGAAAATTGTATTTAGGCAATTAAAGCAATTGGGATATTCGATTGTTACTATTCTATCTGGATCTTTTATGTTTTAATTACAAAATGATACAAAGATAGATTTTTTTTATTAAATGGCTGCTAATATTACTGATGGATGACATTTGTGATTAAGAAACACACTCTTTGTTTAGATGGATGGATGGATGGATGTTTGTAGCCTAAGTGGCTAAACGGATTTTGATGAAATTTGGTATAGATATAGAGGATAGTCTGGAAGGACACATAGGCTACTTTTGTTTTTTTTTAATATTATTTAATATTACGACTCCGCGTAGTCGCGGGCGAAAGCTAGTAATATATAATTATAAATGTTATTACTCTAATAACAAGAATACACTGTAGTCCTTAAAGTATCTTTTATAACATGACGTTTTGTTTTGTTTTATGTTTACATTGAATTATCAGGTATTAAGTAACTTCGATAATTTTACTGGTGAAAATGTCTTGTAGACTTTCAGTTCACATTTACAAACATAATTGGAAATACATTTTCAAGCCGCATTTATTAAAGAACTACCAATGGCCATTCATTATACAAATTACATCGATAAAGTTGATATTGCAATAAATTTAAATGCTACCACTTTTACTCTATCCGTTTTGCATATTGAAAGTAATTAACTTAATCCGAAGGAGTCAATCGTTCAACGCCTCTGCAGGCCGCGAGGTTCGCACTCTGCGGATCAATTCGCACTGTGATATTTTAATTGGATCCCTCCCCCCTCTGCCCCCTATTCGCACCCATCGATCGCCGATCGTTGAGTTTTACAGGGAATTTAATTCATCATACCGCTCATTTAATGGTCTTACCGATGAACTGTTGACGAACATCAAGTGTCATGCACCCCATCAGTTCCTACAATTAAGGTGTCTTCACACAGTCCTAAGAAAAATTCGTGAGGCTGAGGTAATTAATAACTGTATTTCTATAATAGCATATTGTCAAAAATTAAAGTCAATTAGCATAACTTAAAAAATGTACACATCGATCTCCTATACTTTTACATTGACCATTACACTCATGATTTGCATGTATACATCTAAATTAAGAGATTATAAGAACAGGGGCCCAGATTGTCGGCGTTACGTTACAACTTCAGCACGCAAACAAAGGCGCTTTATATTTCAAATTTCCACAAACGCATTGTAATTGTGCTCTATTAACAACGTTTATTTAGTATTTTCGTTAGCTTGTTTACATAACAAAGCCTGGCAATCAGCGACCACTGAGCTAGCACTTTATCGCGAGATGGAATGTTTAGTTACTTTGTTGTGCAGGACAAGGACAATGGACCCCTCTTGTGCCATATTTTATACTTTAAATAACTAAAACCTTTGACTCATTTTATTGTAATTAGGTATAATTAAATATTAAGTATTATTTATTAGTATATTTTCGATAATTTCGTAAAGAATTACGCTCATTTATATATTATTTTAATACCTAATAAAATTGTATAAAAAGCATTGGAATGTAAAAAAATCGTCATAATACAAAACGGCTGGGAAAATCTGAGTGACGCCTCGAGCGGTTCATCGATATGCAACAAATAGTGGGGCTTTGGAGCTAAAAATGCGCGCTTCCGCCGCTAGCCCGCGCGCCGGCACGTTAACACGCCCAATATTATCCCGTTCAAATGTGCGAACGCGTAACAACGGTTTAATTGGCTCAGCGTGAATCAGTCACAATCGCACCGGTGAAGGTTGGCGGAATAGTGATGTGACACTGATTGGAAAAAAACAATTGCTTTATTGTTTTTTTTTATTATTAAAATACAATGTCATATTAAAGAAAGAGAATTGCTATTCGCGGTGTAATTTTCTACTTCATTTAATTTAAATATGTACGTTTTATTAAATATTAATCTATGTTACTAATATTATAAATGCGGACGATTAGATGGATGGATGTATAATTTATTGTTATTACGTCTCTACAGAACGGTTAAATAAATCTCACTGAAATAAAGCTAAAGATAATTGTCTGGAAGAACACATAAGGTATTAGTTATTAATTATTTTTTAATTCGAGTCGAGGGGGTTAGCTATTTAATCATAAACAACTACTATATAATTCTAGTATCGAATCGAAAAACTAACTATAATAACTAGAAAACTCGCAAAATAAAAAAGTAAGTTTTAAGTAACGATAAATTAATTTAATTAAGAAATGTAAGGAAATAATATGTAGCTGAATGATAAATTGCAAGCCGTAAGAAGTTTCTAGAAAGAAGATGAAAATGTTGCATTCAAAGATCGAAATAGCAACATCCTGACAACTACTAAGTTACCAGCTTAGTTAAGCATGATTAACGAATGTATAAATAATTGTCGGTTTATATTATATTTTTTATCTGTTGTGGCAACAGGTGTTCCCACGGTCACATCACTGACCGCGCGCGGGACACGTAAAAATAGTGGTAAATCTGGCAACCTGTTAGCTCGCCGGCGCCCCCTGCCGCCTCGCCCGCACTACTCGCCGCAACTTTCACCGCGCAAACTTTATCCCGCCGGGCGACGAGTTGAATTGTTAACACACGTCCGATTTTTGAGTGCGACTTTTGGTTGTTCCCGGCCGTCCGAAAAATACCCGTTTGTGTGTGTTAACGAAGTCGAGCCGCAACGGCTCACGGCTTTTACCCGATGTGTGTACGTCATTCGATGTGTCAATTACGCAACATTGTTTTTAAGTGGCCTCCATACTTACGATGTCTTGAGATTTAAGATATCCCTGACTAAGAAAGGGATGATAATGATGGATTTATAAGTTTTTATACACAATATGGACACAAAGTAGGATTCGTACATTTAAATGTTGTAAGAAACTAATAATAATTACACTTAATATTTTGAAGATATTGTTCTTTTTTCAAAGAACTACATATGTCTACTCTACGTCTACCTTTCGTCTAACATTAAAACTATCCACAACAACACACGGATGCTTAAATGATTACATAACTGTACTATTCGTATATGCGTCAACAAGTTACATTTCAGGGTCATGAAAGCTTATAACGTAAATTTGTTCTACGTTTTGCAATTAATTACCTTTCTTACGTACGTAATCATAGAAGCAGTTGGTGCGGTCGTTGGCCGAGCGTCCGTCGAGAGCTAGAGGGATTCGATTAAGCCTGGTGACCATGTCAATGGCTTGAATTTCAATTAGAACAAATTATCAAGGGATGTTCTACAGTAAACTTGATTTGTTACCGCAACTGTCCGGCGGGAGTTCACGAAGTCAGGAAACCGACAGTGCGGAGGCCCAGTGATAGGTAACATTGTGCCCGACTATTGTCCGGATATTACTTTACCTCTAATCCTTACTTCTATAATCCCTCTGCGTAAATGTCGGCAAATTCTTGTCAAATCTAGTCTAGGTAGTTAGGAATTTTATGGCAAAATTTTAACGGAAGTAAATTTCCCAATAGTTTGGTTAAGTAGCTTATCTTTAAATTAAATCAAACACATAGAAATATCCAAAAATCCAAAATATAAAAATCCAAAAATACAAATCTTTCTTCTTTATAATATTAGTATAGATATAGATACTCGTATATAGAGTAGAAAAAAAATCGTGTGTTAGGAAAGTAAAACTTTATAATGTCACAGTTCTGGCTAGTGGATTCTTGAAGTTAACACCGACAAGATTATCTTTATGGGTGGATGTGCCGTCTCCAAAGCCAATACTCGTATATCCGAAGAAGTGGGTGCGTACAGCGTACGCTCATTACATTACCCGCCACGTAACTCGCTCGTACCCTACAACCACTCACGTTGCCTACACTCACTGCATTCAAACCGTCCATAGGTTGTGCAGAGTAGTTGCGATGGAAGGGATTTGATTACAGATATAGTCGCAGACCAGATATGACACGATCTATTTGCAAGCATTTCTCAAATCATTTAATTACGGCGAGCTAGAACGAGCCATATATAGTATTAGTAGCTACCTTACCCTACCCACCCTGGTAGGGTTTATTACCTATATTTGTGATGAATCAATGAATTATTTTCATATCCCTGGAAGTCATTGGATGTGAAGACGGAGGATGGCTTTCTGTGGACGTCATTGGGAAAGGCTAATGTCCAACAGTGGGCATTAAAAAGCTGATGATTACATTCTTAACTTAGATACCTTAAATAATAACAGCTGATAAATTAAAATAAATTTATACTCATTGTTTAATTTGTATGTATTGAGTTGGAGTTTTGTTTGTATTTTTACAAAGTATTCTTTATTTATCCATACAAGTAATACACTAAATCTTTAACTTATTTTCCAACTATACTTACCTTAATATAAAATCTATTGTAGTATTAAAATGTAATTATACGAGTTGTTTACGAACAAGAATTTTTTTATTCCCACAATGGAATTTTTTTCATTTCGTTCGTTTAATAATGAAAAAACCAACTCATTAAACACTTGACAAACAACATTGAGGAGACACAATTGACTGCAACGTAGGAACAACCTTCGAGAATGGTTTTCCAATATTGAACTATTCAAAACCGTTGCTCCCTCGTATAATACTATTTGTTCCCTTATAATGACTGTATATCCATTTGTCTCATGCTTCAACCGCTGAATGCATCTATTAAAATTGGAATAAAAACACAAAGATAGCAAACAATGTTTAGACAAAGGCAACGCATTCGAAATTCGTACTTTACTATTCATTCTACGAATGGCTATAGAGCCTAACAAGGGGGAGCCACGGTGATTATTAATTGGTCCGGGTATCAGCTTAATATACACGCGCAAAATTCAATACACGATGTCTAACCGGAACGGCATTGGGACTTAGCTTGGTCGTAGTACGCGGTAACGATTATTACTTATCTCACTTCGCTCTCTGTGGTACATTACTTTATACGATTTTAATTCTTGTTTTCCATTGAATGATAAGTTCGCAAATCAATAGACATAGGAAATAATGAATAAGATCAGACTGATTTACTTTCAAGTTCTTAATACGATAAAAAAACAATCTTTCGAGCTTTTTACTTGTTCTTTATGATCCGTTTTTTAAATACTAATCTAAGGGAACTCTATATGGGGATACTTCTTGTTTGAGTCCCAAAGTAGCATAAATACCAGACTCTATAGCGTTTAAAGAGAAAAAAAGAAGAGATGAAAACATTGAATGTGGCTTGCGTTGGTATAAACATAATGCCCGTTACATTAACCCTAGAGGCTGTCCTATATTATTTTGTATCGGCGGGCGCCCTGATTAGAAATCCTGGATGCGAGATTTTGCGTGCCTAAGTGCATGTTAGCAACAAACGCTCCGCCTGGGTGCGAGCGGCCGGGCTTAATTTCACATTGGCCGTACGGCGGCGCGGAACCGATGCTTCTGTTTCAAATTAGTAGTCCGCATTGCCATTGTTGGATGAGCACAGCTACGGCATTAGACCTCTTGTATTTCAAACGATTTTAAGTCATCGACAATAGATGTCGGTGATGCGAAACGTTTTGTCGATAATGAAACGTAACGAGGGTATGCACTACGCAAGATGTTGAGATTGTACAGAACTCGCGCCCCACCTTCCCATCCACACATTAATGGAACGAAAGCTAAATTAAAATCGTAAATAGCTACGTTAATCGCATCTTAAGGTTATTAAAGCTACACTCGTGTATTAACACGGTTGTTCAAAAGCAGAATTAAGAAATAAAACAAATATACTAAATAATAATTCACTGCCAATCTCGGTCTAAAATCTAATTACAAAGTAGATGAACGCTGTATGCAAAATACGTACATATCGTTTTCTGCATGCCAATCCCAATCAATCTGCTTGCACTTAATAAAGCAAGAGATTCGCTCTCATCTGCTCCCTTGATTAGACACGCCCGCAGCTATCCGGTAAACATTCCACGCGAATTATTGTTTACCTTCAATTCCCTGAAATTGAACTAATAAATTATTCGATCGGCCTACACGTAGGTTCACAGAAGGTTGTTTCAATTGATACTCATACTCTCATTGTACCTCTCTTGCGTCACTTCTGGAAGCTTATTGCCAACATTTCTAAAAGATAAAATAATTTGAATAAGTTAACGTAACAAATACAGGTTTGCGAAGAAGAAAATATACACTCTAATTAAATATGTAACCATTAAAACGTGTGCGACAGATATTTCAGGTGAAACATTTGTCCTTCATCATTTTCATCCCTTATTAAAATGTTTCTAAATACTTGTTTTCACTTTATTTAAACTATATGAGTTTTCTAGATTCTTAGCAATTTACCAAACTAAACAACCAAAGTAAAGCTTAGAAATAAGATTTTGTATTCGACATATGAACGACATATTTTGAGGACCTTAAACATGAGCAACACTGTCCGTAAAGATGTTTGATTGAGTTTCTGATAGGCAATTACACTAACGAAGCTCGCTCTATTCGAAACTTGATAATGGTACCATAGTTTCGCTGCGCTTGACATCTCCTGCAACTTTGCCAAAGTCATTCAATAACCTTATGAACGGGCGTCAACTTTCAAAGGAACTAATACAGATTGGTAATTGGATCTCTCCTACACATTCAAGAGCTTCTACTAGTTGTTAATTAATATATTAGTTTGTAAAGCTATAACGCTGGAGTTAGGATTAAAACTATTTTCAAACTGTTAATACAATTTAGTTACATGTTAGATATTATGATCTAACATTTACCCAATACAAAAATTACAAATTCCTTATTTACAAATATGCATTATGTATTTGAATTTACTTAACATTATTTGAAATGTATCAAATCAAGTGTGAGTGGGGACTATTGCTTGACGCGCGAACGACTAGCTCGGTTAATTCACTCCGTCACAGAGGTCCTTTGAACAAACGTGTCTGTTATCGGACTGTCCATGCCTCAAACTTTCCTCGTGGCACAATAGAAACTTTGCGTAAATGAGTACAATACGCCTACCGATGCCGATGCATCTATTGTAAAATCGTGTCTATTACCTTTTCGTACAGTAGATATGTTTCACTCATTCCGAAATAGCTCCTTTGTGTGGGACTGTAAGTCCGGTTGTCTGTAAGCTTATTGTGTCTATTGACCTGCGGACTTCCGTTCAGATCAGATTTTGCCGTGAAGCTGAATATATCCATCTATCACTCATTCATTCACCTTGATTTCGGATTCGCGTTTATAAGATTATTGCTTCTCAATTGAGACCGCATTAGATAAGGCAGCGTATACAATACACGTTCAAGATGGCACAGTGTTGTTATTCACCCTTCAGATTAGCGGCGCATGGCCGTATGGCGCGGCATAATTTATGTATGACTGCTCGTCGGCCCGACGTAGGACCCCGACTCCCACCTGAAATCCTTTTTAATCATTAATGAAAATTGCAATACATATAACGTTGCTGTTCAAATATTTAGAGCCGTAGTTTCCTGGAGATACGGCGTCTCCGACCGACGTAATAGTGACTCTGAATTATTTATGTCAGTTTTATGTTACGTCTCGCGCGCCCCTAACTAAATAATACTTTTGATTTTTACCCGCTACCCGGAATATCGGGGTTTTCCGCCTCTTGGATACAGTTCTGTTATACTTTAAAAAATCTTGTAATCAATGTTTTTGTATAATCATTCTATGTCTTTCATACAATCGACCAATCGCTTTACCGGATCAGGATAAAAACTGGCAAAGTCTAAGTTAATCTCGTTTGCGTACATCTTCCATAAAACATTGATTTTCGATGGAGAACTTGATAACTTCATCAAAGGGTTTTCGTTAGAGAGCGATGGAATCGACAATGCGCCGGGCTTGTTAATTATCTGCATCAAGGGGCGCCGCGAGGCCGGGTGTCGGTGGGGAGGCGACGTTCAGTTTGTCCAACAAATGCGTCTGATTAGCCCCACTTTGGCGCGTTTCCCGATTCTATCGGATGCAGCTATAGGCTGCGTAGTGCATGTTTAGCTTGATAAGAACCTACGATGACGTCTTTAATCGCATTTTATTTGTATTTACAACAAAACTTTAAAACGATAAGTTCAACGAAAAAAGCTGACGGCAGTGTGTCCATACTACGCACCGTGAAAGCGTTGTTACAATTTATAAAACGTTATAAACAGGTTAAAAGTATATACTAAAATAACTTGGTATATAAAAATTGTATATTAAAAAAAGGTCCTTCTATTTCTAATCTTTAATTATTCATTTTAATTTATACATTAAAATAGTGTAATATAAATAAATTGGTTCATTTTCAACAACAGTATTCTAGTTTAATACTGAATGCAACGTAAATAACAAATAGCCTCTTAGTTGCTTCCTAACTTAATGTTAATGAATTTACTGTTCAATATAATGGAGGCAGGTTTGCTGCTCAATTATTAATTCATGAATTTATTATAGCGAGGAATATTCCATGCAGTTAATTTATGTAACAGTAAGCTTTAGCGGCGAGCGAACTGTGAATATCACACGTAATTTCAAAAATATCGTTTTATAACTAAATATTTTCCTAACCACCGAGCCGTTCCAGCAGCCGACAGCACAGCGCTACCACTTACCAACAGGTGAGCTCAGAATTTTATAGAAACTTTGGATACATGACGATTTGTAAACCGAAGATTTTAAGTCTTTCCAATAATTTCTTGTAAATAAGGCAAAATATATTTGTAAACAATAACAATTAGACATTAAAGAATATTAATGAAACAACATATAAAATTTCCATGTATGTAATAAATTGCAATGTTATAACAAAAGCTAACATTTATTATAAAAGATCGTATCGGGCGTGAGTCTGTCGCAAACATCGTTTGTCGCGTGAATAGTACGATCATTAGTTACCTTTAGCCTTCTAATAATATTTCACTGCAAGCAAAATAGGTATACTTTGAGTTTACTACATCGAGGCGTCGAGGACTTTAATTGCCGCTAATTCCGAGCAAGAGTAGCAATCGACATCATCATTTCAACCCTTCTGAAGCGAACTTGAGGGAACATGAATTGTTACCGTAAGGCGAGATTTCTATCAAATTGCATTCAACCCTTTCACCACTAGTTTGAATACATCCCTGCCTATTCTATATTACTTTTACTCAAGAACTTCCTTTTCCTGTGTCAATTTTTTTTCCAAAAAACGACTAGAACAAAAGAAATTCTGATGTATACACGTAAGTACCTCGCACTGAATGATCAGTCTAGCACCTAAGTCTTCAGATTATATGAACTAGCTTTATTAGCATTATTGAGGACAACGATGACATGCAATTTTGGGACACATTCAGGAGATTTCGTATATAATCAAAGGAAACATTGCGATAACTTCAAAACATGTTAATTTCCAAGTGTCAATATTCTGTCGCTACAAATGGGTTACAAACGCGCACAAAATGACTTCAACATACGTCTGTAGCAAGTAACAAATTCATCGATATTATTAAACGTTCCCCTCCACCTCATGTCCGATACAATGTTATCCGAAATGAGTATATTTCAAAGTCAATAAAATATTCATGCAAGGAGCAAAATGCGTTCGGCTCCCCAATATTGTCGCGTGGACGCGGATGTAACTCATAAATACGTAATTTACCTCACGTTGCAAAGCTGCAATTATTAGAAATTGTCAGAGGATTCTCGCTCGGCGCGTTCAGCACCAAAAAAATAAATAACGTTACGACTGCCATCAAGGATGCTAATCAACTCCAACTAAATTTTATTCCACATTCGAATAATTATTTTACACTCTCCGTAATACGACGGTGAAAAAAAAGAAGCGACGTTGGTTCGTAATAGAAATAAAGTATTGCGTTGGTCATGGAACGATATGTAAAAAGTATAACAGATCGATACGAAATAATCAACAATGCATGCAATTATATTAATAATTAAATTCGCCATATTCGCGTAGCACGGTGCTACGTACTAAGCGTAGCACATCGTTGACTAAATAAAGCTAGACCTCAAATTTTCTATCTTTCCAAATAAAGATAACGTGTGTTAGCGTTAAAGTTAACGTCAAGTTTAAAAAGCAATAAGGCTATGCATAGGACAGCAGCAAAAGTTGCGAAGCTTACTAACAATTGTACAATTAAGAAATGTCCCGGTTAGAATTGAATACAGTAGGAATAGCATTAAGGCTTGCCGCTTAACGTGGGAGCATCCTAATAGTTCAACATCCGGTGCTATTGCCAGAGATCGATAATATCCCGCGCAATAATAATTGGGAGACTTCCGGTCGCGGTAGCTTAACGAATTGCTTTCCAATTGTCTCAATTGCTTAGACGATATGGATTTTCCGCCTTCAAAAGATGCGGTACTAAAATGTTACGCTCGTAGTATCAAATGTTATACATGAAATTCTAATAATTATTAATCCACAAAAGCACAGGCATACGATAGTACATCTTTATTTTACAAAAAATAAAAATCAAATCCCAATAAATTCTAAAAAAGAAGACAAACGCTTTTAAGTTTTCTTCCAATAACTGCTAAATTGATTATAATGTATTCTGTAATTCTTAAAGTTTGGTTTTATACTGATTCAAATTCAGATCCACTATTAACGGATAAAAATATAATCCAGTTTCAACGGTACATTGGCGTGGCCGGTCTTCCCGGTGAACCGGCGCCGCGATCCTTTCGAACCGGGCACATTAATGTAGCGATAAACAATTACCCGGATAGAGCGTTTTATCTAACGAAAATGCGCGCTCGCGTAAACCAACGCAGCCCTAATCATGTTAGTAGCCATGAATTTAGATTCACCTCCCATTCGACCCCCTCGACGCCTAGACCCCCTTCGTCGATTTCGCTGATTTTCATTTTGTCCTCCTACCATAGGACATGTTTCGATACCTAGTTAAGTAGATAAAAGCCTAGTGCTGTACGTATTTGTACAATTCTTCTTATCTATTTAGAGAACTTTAAATCTGTTCTTAAATTTCTTATTACATTCAAAATATTTAAGGCATAAGAAAAAGAATGCGTAACAATTACGCTTTTTTTTACACTTTTAGATATTGAGGTTGAATCGAATTGATTAATTTATTACTCTAATTAATTATCCATTCTTAAAATACGTTATGATAATGAAGAAAAAGATTCTCATAGTAACGAATTGTCTTAATCTTTTAAGATGTAGTGTGACTGGCGGTAAGGACAGTGTCACAGCTAGGGATGTGTAAAAAACTCCAATGATATTGTTTGTGGAATTCGTATTGAAGCTATCAAGTTATATTAATGTTCGAGTAGCAGTACAATATTCGAGTACTCTCGTACATTCGAAATTCACCCACTTCATTATTTTACGATGACATACCGGCAATGTATAATTTGTAGTGAAAAATGAAATGTCCACAATTTTTTAATTAGTTGAAAATTAACAGTATGTTTGATTTATTCAAAAGTACTCAAGCTTTATGTTTGTACTTAAGTGTCGATAATCGGGACAATACTTAAAAACACTTTATTTATTTATGAAATTTCATTGTGATTTATTCTGTAGTGTATTTATTCATTCGTTGAAATAAAAAAAAATCTGTTTACATTTTATGTTATTACTAGCTGTTGCCTTGTGGCTTCATCCGCGTGAATTTATAAAAAAATATTTCATTGTTTACCTACATTTGTCAAATTTTTAATTGCAAATATCAAAATGACATGACATAATAACAACAAATCATGGAAATCTTGCTTCCTTGATGTTGGCAGCAACTTATGGTCTCTTTCCCACATTAGGGTTATTATCCAAAATATTTACCCCTAAGTTTAATGGCGTGAAAATATATAGCCTAAAGCGTGACATAAGTGTAGGGTTTTTTATTAAAGAAGAATTATTCAAAAATATGTTGTAATTGCTGACATCTTAGGCAACAAAGAAGTGTGTATTTACGCTTTATTATATTAGTATAGATGTAACAAGTTTTCATTGTCCATCGATCGTCACTTTTATAGACACTTAAATCAATGTCACCTGGAATTTCTCTACTAATTTTACACAGGTTTGAAATAAATTTTATATCTCTGGTGTTAAAGTCATATGATGTTCTAAACGTAGAAATAATTTTTCCATTTTTCAGTTCCAGTCTTCAGATATCGTCTTCCTGTTTAGAACACAGATGAAAGTGAACTACTAATAGTGTTATTGAGTTAAATTTCCAATTACGTAATATTACTTGATAAATAAACAATTTTTTTCCCACTACTTTTGTTTAACTTAAACTCACTAAAGTTCTTGAAGTATAATTAGTAGGCTATAGGCGATTTCTGTTTTATTATTAAAAATGTGTTTTCAAGTAATAAACAACAAAGTTTTCATGTTAAGAACATTATATTCTAGGTCATTTATAATGGATTTGTATCAAAATGTTGCATCATGTTCTACCACAATGGAAGTCGTTTTTTTATTAATCTTTAACGTCTACAATTATAATAACTAACAATAACTAATTACAGCATACTAATAAAGAATAACTTGAGCAAATTAGACCCGGCCGTGGTCACGCTATTGTAGACGCACTGTTCACGCTACAATACGACTGATTGATTATGTGAATTTTTGATATATCTTATTGGATTTGATCTCCAATTAGCTGTCACATTGTTGCTAAATGAAACTCACAGACCACTTTTTTATATGTTGCATAATTAGTAATTTTTTTATGATGATCCGTTAAGCGATTAAAATAATCTATCAAGAATCTATATTAAACAACCCGAGGATCTTTCAAATGAAATAGAAACATTTATATCAGAATTTCGATGAACAAGAGGAAAAAAGATAAGTTGAGATCGTGCGAATAGTCATCGCGTACGTCCCTACAAATTAAAGCGTGTACAAAAGTGACATATGACGTGTGACGGCTGTTACTCGGTGAACCACTCGTCCCATGCCCATACCATTCGCCACTCACCACTCACGGACACGATTCAATTTTCGATTCGAACGCCATCGGCCCGGAAATTGTTGAAAGCCGTAGGTCTCGAAGTAGAGAGCATTGCATGCATTACGCCCCCGCTACGCTAGCCGCTACGCCCGCCGCGCTTCGCCGATGCGACGCCAATTTATTACGGTCCAGTTCAATCGGGCGCTCAGCGCACAGGTACCCACGTCCGCAAAAAGATTTAACCCTCTTACTAACCCACTACGAGGTAAAAGGGTAACTCGTTTTGTTTCTCACGGAACACTGTAAATGGGCTAATTGAAATTCGGCAGGAATTCCTTGAGTCTTTTTCGTTGGTGGTGGACGCAAACCGCTTGATTTAACCTTTTTCTTAAAATTCGGGGTTCTGATTCTTTTTTAAAACCACAATTGAACAAACTTCAACAATTAAGAATGCTGAATTCACGTTCATTTTCATGTTTATATGGTAAAATGGGCATAACAAATTGTTTAGCAGTACAATCTTCTATTTTAATACCATTACAGAAAATGTATACAGAAACTCAAAAAATTTTGCGGATAATAAATATCAATTTCAATGTACTAATAGTAATTATGGTGAGTTTCTATTGCCGAAATATTCATGTCAAAAAGACTATCTTTTCTCAAAAAACATACATTACACTATGTTTTTGAGTGTTTCGACAGTCGAAACTCAAGGTTGCACAAGTGTTTTTTATGTTTATTGAAAAATGATATAGAACTAAAACCCTTTGTCGTTGTCGTTTATTTATATAAAGTCAGGTTTCGATACAGTTTTGTATACAGTTACTTAGCAATGTTGTCTAAGGTTTTCTAAGCAATGTTTACGCAACTGGATGCACGATTTTCTTTACATTTTACTTTGAATCACAAATGATTGTAAACTAAAGTGCACGTAACTGTACAATACGACAGAACAAAGAAAGTTTATATGTTTATAAGAGAATGTCATTCTACGAGGGAGTTTTGAAACAATATTACAAACAAAATCATTTTAAGGCAACAATCATATACTGAGAAAGTGTAAGTTTTCTAAATAACATTGTATCGATGTAGTAGTATACAATTGGAAGAATTCTGTTGATGTTAAGCAATTTTTACAATTTCCATTAACTCAGTGTTGTTATTAACTTTGTAAGAATTATTATCAAACAGATAATTCTATGTGCCAAACATTATCAATCTCTCAAAACACATTTTTGAGCAAGGAATTTATACATTTTGTGTTATATCACCTCTATTCTGTCTTTAGTGATTATAATCTGTAATAACACGTTCATTTTTGATAATATCCAAGAAAAAATTGTCGCTGAAACTAGAATGTTCTGTATTTCGTTTGCCGGTGGGCCTTTTGGAAGCGTTAACTTTTTTTTCGAATCCAATACGAAGCTCTTAGTCTCGGGAACTTGGCGCTATTATTTTTGATGGGTGTATAATTGGTGCAGTTTCTGGTCCGAGTACCTCGCCCAAAAAGCGCGTTGGTCCTTCGTTTACGCGAAGCTTGCTTCCGTGCCCATTGTTAATTTGAAGTGGACCTCCCCTCCGCCATGTCCACCTTATGGCTAACGATTTATGACCAAAAAATATATGACAACCCTCGCTACCTGGGAACTTTTTTTCGTTTGCTTACCCTTCACTCTTATTTACAAAATTTGATCAATACTATTATAGTGTTCCAATAAGAAGTGGCTGATGAAACATGCTTTACTATGTGAAAATCTTAAGACCCAATTTTAAAAATATTCAGACTTTAGTCGACTAAATTAAAATAATGTTACGATTTAGCAACTTTTTTTATTAGTAAGGAAAGGTAGAGTGTTATCGCCGACAGAATATGATGGATGTGAAAAGAAATCGTTGTTTTAAAAAGCAGTGTGGGGGCGAGTAGTTTTGCTGATAGCGGGTACGGTTAGCGCAAATAACATTAATATAAACTAGAATCGAACGTTGCGCACTATCGATTAGGAGCCGGCGTTTACAACAATTAATGACCTGCATGTGCCTACTCCGACAAAGCTATGGCAAAACAAATAGACGCCGCCGCGCCTCCGCTCCGCCCGCCCCCGCGCCTCGTGCCCGCCTCACCGCGCACCCGCTACGAACAATCGCTACGTTCACTTGCTACGCGCCGAATTCACAGGCCCGCGTAGCATGCCGACATGCCTTTTATATCATGAATTAGCATTTTTTTCTGTTATCAATTCATCTTTTTTTAGATATAACACTTCGTACTGAAATATAGAAACACATCTTATGCACATCTCATGAGCTATCAGAATAATGTTCTATACGTCAAAGAATCTACAAATAGGTCGTAAATTTACATTTTAATGTCTTGTTAAATATCTACATATGATAAAAACCTTATTTTTATTAATAAAATAAGACGTTTATCAAAACAATGATAAATAGAAAACAACAATAATTGTATTCAAGTTTCACGTCCAATACATTCTGCTTTGAGATAGCAATCAACGGAAATTTATTGGCAACTCAAAGAGAACATTGTACAAACGAGTGATGTGGGGTGCTAGTGTGCGACTGGACAGAGGACAGTGGGGGCGCAGCGTACTAGGGGTGCTATGCTTAGACAATTTTACTATCGAATATTATGAAATTTATATATCAACGGTGCAGCCCTATCGTAATGCCCTCGGCTTGTTTACGACCACTTGCTCCCATACAAAACTTTGGAACGCAGTTTTGACTTGCTAATTGATTTATGCATTACCATACAATCGATAATTTTATGCCGAAATAATGAGTTATGATAAAGCTTTGCTATACTATGTTGGCGTCCTGTTTGATCTATGTTCAATTGTCCTATGTACTTATAATTATAATAGTAGTAAACTATACAACAAAAGAGTGTAACAAGGATGTTGCTACTTTAGTTTAAGTAGCCAGCAATATTATAAAATTATTTATGCGTTCATAAAAAAAAAATCAGTACAGATTATTACCTTCAAGCATGATAAGTCACTAGCTTTCGTACCGCGACTCTGTGTGCGTGGAATTTAAAAAAATACAAAAGTGAGTAGCCCATGTGTTCTTCCAGACTATCTTCTACATCTACCAAATTTCATCGAAATCCGTTCAGCCGTTTAGGCTACAAGCGCTAATAAACATCCATCCATCCATCCATCTAAACTCGCATTTATTTATAATATTAGCATTAGTATGAGTATGATTAGCATGATTGTTTCCGTTATCAAATTATTTATAAAAATGTATTTATAACATTAACTACAATAAGTACATTGTCCTCAAAGTTAATCTTTTCGAAGAGAATCAAATGTGTTTTTTTAAAAGAAATTATAGGAGTTATGCTTGAGCACGTACATTATTGGCAAAGTAATAAAAAATATTTTAGTTCTCAATTTAGTAGCAAAATAGCAATCAAGGTACGGCAGAGAAGTGACGGTGCCACCTAGCGGGCCATACCGCATCGCAGACAATTTCTACTTGCGTCAAAGGCGTTTCCAATTGGAAATAGATTGGTGCGGTCGGACTGAACATTGTCTCCTTTGATGTCAATACCTATCGCGCACAGGTTAAGTTTTTCATTAATATCACGATTAACCAAACCACTAAAATCGGCAATACTCGTTACGCAAAAGTTGTAATAAATTTTACGAAAGGGTTATTTGGCGAAAGTTAAAAGTTTTAGGATATTTTCTTGTTTCAAATGCCTATTCGATTTTTTAATTAAAAATTATTTTCATTGTATTTTCTAGTCATAAAACGTAAGTAATCGAATCTAACATGTGCCATCACAGCAATAGAAACTGTGAGCGTAAAGTAACTTCCACTATTTTGAGAGTACGACGCTCGTAGTTAAAACATATTATGTTTAATTTCGTGTCATACAAATAATTATTTAAAATACTTATAAATGATATTAAATTGCAATTGATTGGAATTGATCAACAGTGTAATCTTTCAAGCATGATTGTAATGAATTTAATATTGCCTAGATATTGATTACACCTTTAGTAATATAAAAAGGGCGAATTAAATAAGTCTATTTAGATGAATTCTATTTCGAGACATGTCTAGAGAAATGTCCTGTGTAAATCTATCGTAGATCGTACGTAGACATCTTGCTGGCTGTCGCAAAACAATCTAGCCATCAATTTCAAGTCTATATTGGATTTAGTCAAGTACAGTCGGAAATTGCAAAGGGCTTAGTGGGTGTTTTTTTATTGCGCTGAACTCGTTAAAGCCACCTGTTATTATAAATCAGGAGTGACCTTTGCGATTACAGTTATTGGGCTTAACTTAAAGTTATAGTGCTGATATAAACTTTACGATTATTATTTTCATACATTAATTTGTCTTGACTGACTATGCTTATAATTTACGGTTAATTAAAAGAAACATTTCTTTTATCGAATACTTTTGACTAAATCTCTACAAATCAATCTTATTCTATTTCGGTTCGGTATAAAGTTTCTTTGAGCAATTAAAAGTTAGATAGGTAATACATTAGCTGACGCGAGGGATAACCGCAGTAATCGAATGTTGCGGTGTTTCGTCACACGCTAGATTTTCTATACCTCACACACCACGTGTCTCCCTGTTAATGTTTATACGCCCACAATTTGATATCGAAGCTTTCAGTTGCCTCGATGACATTTTACACGAAGTGTACAAAAGTACATTTCAAATGATTTTTTATAAGAACATTAATTATTTATAAGAACATTAATTATCTTTGTTTTTAACAATGAAATTAGATCTATCACAATAACGCACATCGCAATCAAACGATGGTCTCTACAATGTCTAGATATTATCTAGAGTTTAGACCGTCTTGACATCCTAAATCTTAGTTTCATCGGCTTTGCTTTATCGTCTGTGTTGTACTTCTCATGTCATGTAATCAATTAGCCGAATGAATTGGGCGTTAGTACAACAAGCGAAGCACTCCCTTCATTTGTGTAAGTAATATTATTAATAGCTCATTTTGTTGATATACCTCGCAGTTTGTTTATGTTATTGATGGCCTTCCCGTTACTTCATTAATTATCTAATTGTATTTATACGCCTAATTTATGTTCCTTTACGCTTAATGAAAAGCTCGGTTCAATTTATTCGATATTTGCTAATCGACATAAATAAGGAAACAGTCTAATTTATTATGGAAATTTATATTTATAAAATTAAATAAAAATTGTACGATATAGTTTTAAATAACTATAGTACATACGTTTTATATCTTAATTTACAAGGCAAATTATTTTACTATGAAACTTCATATGTAATTTTATCGTTCCGTCACAACACTCATTATAAAGTTTTTTTGCCAAGAAATAAATGTTATTACCTTAAATATTCAGTTCCAACAAATAAATGTCAATGGTACAATTAGTTAGGTCGTATTGTGTTGTGTTATGTTTAACTGTGATTATGTCAATGATTGCGTGTAAACCAGCCGATCGGCTGACCAGTATGTTCAATGACAATCGCATGAAGTCTGACAGACGTGTTATTTCCGCCAGGTGTGTGGCAAGCCTAACACCGACACTATATAAGGACACAGGAAGAACTATTGTCTAAATATCAATGTATTGGACGAGCATATTTTCACAGCAAAAAATATTTCGTTTTTTTTGCAGAAATATCCACATTTGTATGACGTTGCCATTTTCGTTTGCCCACTTGATGATTTTTAACGTGTAATGGACGTTTTTTACTTCTTTTTCATAAATTTGTAAGAATTGCTTCTTAAGTCTGAGATTCGAAACCATACTAGTTAAATTGAAAATAAATTACTAAACATCAATTAATTATTTTTTATTCAAAAATTTTGACGCTAAACAGAAACAAACAAAGCTTTACATTGGTATAATTGCTATAAGTTCATATAATTTTGTGTATTCCATTCTCGTGTATTAGTATTTGTCGAATTTTAGCCTAACGTTGTACGAGTAATGAACGCAGCGTAACAATGCAACAAATAATTTGCAGAATTTAATTAACTAGTAGGTTATAGTTCAAAATTTTCTCCCCATTAGTTTGCTTCCATGTAACAGATAATTTCTATTCATGTTAATTTGGTATTTATCGATTAAAACATGCGTTTTCGATCTATCAATACGCTTACTGACATGTTAGACAATAATAACGTCAGAGTAAAATTATCTATCGTTCGAGCTTTCGCATAACTCCTGACCGTCGGCTATTCAATTTTGAAGCGGGCGAGGAGATTCTTAACAGAGCCGGGGCTATTCGGCTGCGGAAAATCTCGAAAATTCCACCGCAGAACGCACGACAATCGGAATAAGCGATAAGGTATTTAGCCCGCGGTCGAGTTGTGTTATGTCCGATTTACCTTCTTTAGTCCTTCGATAATCTTACTTTAATAACATATGTACAGACACACGAAATTGGTGCATGTTTTGATTGCAACATTGCCAATACTTCCTATGGTATGAGACGTTCTTTAATACTTCACTAGCTGTTCGCGTGCGGCTTCATCCGCGTGAAATTATAAAAACTTTATTTTATTGTTTAAATTTGTCAAATGTCAAAACTCAAATGCACAAATGACAACTAAGGCCTTTGACATTGACAATCTTGCTTCCTTGATGTTGGCAGCAACTTATGGTGTCTTTCCCACATTAGGATTTTTATCCAAAATATTTACCCCCAAGTTTAATGGCGTGAAAATATATAGCCTAAAGCGTGATGTAAGTGTAGGGCTTTTTATTAAAAAAAGAATTATTCAAAAATATGCTGTGATTGATGACATCTTAGGCAACAAAAAAGTGTGTGTTTACGCTTTATTATGTTAGTATACGAGTAGATATACATAGATTATCAACCAACAACCTCCGTTTTAAAAAACATGAACCTCTAAGGAATATGAATACAATTCTATGTGCATTTAAGTAAATGTTGTAAATTGTTTCCAGATATACAATTAAGGATTAATCGCGTGTCATTTCTATAGGTAAATTATTATTTAATTTGTCGGGGTGTCGTTAAATGTTAAGAAAAATGAAAGTTAATGAGAGCTTGTCGCTCACCGGTTGAACAATAGCGTACCGTATCACACTTTGTATGCCTGTTTTTAAATAGCAACCCGCTACCCTTTCCCCTGTCCCCCGCGACTCCGGCTACCGTTACGCACAATAACCGAGCGTTGTGTTTTTTTGCTCTCTTTGTTATTAATGATGTTAATACAAAAATCTCTCGTTTCAGGTAAGTCGGCTACAATAAAATGGACCCTGTTTAGAAAGCATTGAAACAAAGGTAAGTATACATGGGGCTGCTATGGTAGTTCTCCTGTCTAACTGCGCTTCTAACGGTACGTAATTATTTCAAATTAAAGATAACGATATAATTTATTCCAAAAAGCAAGCAGCTTTTTATTTTTAAAATTAAGTCACTAAAACGTTCGTTAATAGTTTCTGATATCAAACCTAACTAATACACTGTAGATTTTTATTAATAGTCTTAAGTAATACTTCGGTTAGTTTTAGTTAGTTGACAGCCCTATTGTAATTTGAGTTTGGTAGCAGAACCAGTTCAGGGCGCATACAAAACAACGTTCATATAGTTAGTCCGAGTTGATTGTTTGACTGGCGTTCAGCTTTACCACGAAATATAGGACGCTGTTGTCAGCTTCTGCTCGTAGAATGTTATAAAAGTAAACAATGCTTTGCCTTTCTCATGACCATTATTGATCTGGCCGTTTGTATTCCTTGCTATATTAGCTAACGAATTCGATACTCGTTAATTCTGGCAAGTAATTTGCTTACAAATAATGTTCACTATTTTATTTTTTTACTATAAATTTTACTAATCTTATTATTGTTTGTTTGTTTAGTTGTTTGTTAGAGCTTGTGGCCTAAACGGATGAACGGATCTCGATTGAATTTGGCATATACTTTTGATCCCGGAAATAGTAACGGTTCCCGTGGGACGCATTGATTTTGTTTTTTCATGTTTAATCGATAATTCTGCAAGGGTAAATAAATCTTATAAAATTTCGCACAGATATAAAAGAGATAACTTAATAAATGGGACATGGTTCATAACTTTGTTTATTTTTCCACGCGGACGGAGTTGCAGGTGAAAGCTAGTATAAATATATTTTAAACACTCATGGTTTTATGTTTTATGAATATTCATAAACAAAATAATACGTGAATTGAAAGCCTATTACCGCAGGAATATTTAAGCTGCCGCCGCAAAATATTTTAATTAGTTCTATAAAGTAGGTACTCGAATGAAAAACTGCGAAAAAACATATTCGAGCGAAATTATAAATTAAAAAGTGCAATGGCTCTAACATTTAGTGCGTGGCGCGCCCTCCAGCGGGCGAGTGTCGCCGCGACAAAGGCACGCCTGCTCTATCTACCCCTGCCCTCCTCGCAACCGCTCTCGAGCCCTCTTTAACCCGGATTGTAAATTACCCAAATGCTATATTCACTTAGCCGGCTAATTTGCGCTATTTTTTCATACCACTGCTACTTTCTCGCACTAGAAAAACATGTAAAATTATCTCTCTTTTTCTAAAACATGTGTCATAGCAACTGTAATAGACACGTTCGTTCAAAGAATTTAAGCTTATGAAAAACTTTAATTAGAGTAGAGTACGGAGGTGTAACTTAGAAGTACTTTACAAAGCTGTCGTTGTGGAATACAGCAGAGCTACTTATTCCGCTATTTAGGGCACTTCACCACACGTCAAAGGCACATACGCCGAAATGCCGCGCCGCCAACTTCTCGGCGTTCCAATTTATTTCTTTTTAAACTTTCTCTACGCGGAAGGCGCGGCTTTTTTTCTACCGAGTGATACACACGTTTTATATTTAGGTCATATTGCACTTTTTACAGTTAATCAGGGCGCCGCAAACTGGTGTAAAATACTTTTCTCTATGTAATTGCATGCTGAGCTCCGTGTGGTAAGAAAAGAAATGTTCTCGAGCCCACTCACGTATTTGCTAAGGTATTTAAGTTATTTCTTATAACAAGCGATTGCAAGCTGAACAATTCTTTGTATTATTACTAGATACTTTAATATTTTATATTATTTTTTATTTTATTTTATTTATTTATGGACAACTTACAGCTAACTTACAGAAAATAGTAGATCAAACAAAAAACTTAAGGCTAATTACAAGTTGTCGCAGATAGATACAAATATAGATTATAATAAAGTTCACTCCTTGTTGTTTGTATTGTATTGTAAAATATATATAGAGATCATCTTTCACTCACTATCGCGTATTGAAAAAACGGTCATTGAAAAGTCGTTTGATCTTAAATGCCGACATGTTAAATATATCTAAATAATCAGAAATTGCATTGTAACATCTACACGCTCGCACCAAGTAACTGTTTGCTATGCAAGTGATTTAATTATTGACAGGTAAAGCAAAATAAACACCTTCAAATCATTTTTAATTTATGGGGCTGATGCTTACCCTTCCACAGCGGGCTCTGGTAAAACTAAAACAATACATTGAAACACATTACTCCATGAAACTTTCTCTACGTTTCGCGCAACAGAGATATTTAACCTTTTTTTGCTCATAGTTTAAAAGCCAACTTTGACGTACAAACTGTGATGTGGCTTTGAACGCATTGTCCCTCGTCGCACCTCACTTTAACAAATAATGGAGTTTTATATAACATTGGTTTTAATTCATGTTAATTTTTCGTAACAAGCTTTGTAAATACATCTTTATAAATACATAGTACCAATTCTCCCATCAATATTTAATCTGATTAGAACTTATTAACATAAGTAAATATTTAAGCGACGTATTAACAGACAGTATTTAATCATATCGATAATAGTAAATTACTATTGTAAAACATAAAAATATATTTACGGTGTTTATAGAATAGCTATCTCATCACAGTTTTACGTGTGTGTTAGACAATAAGATACAAGTGCGCGCTTAGACTAACTCTGAAGTGGAACTGTCTGCTTTAACTTCTCCCTGTTATAAGTTATTTAAGCGTAGTATATTGTATGATACGTGTGAATAAGAGCGTAGCCCCGCCGGCACTCGTAAAACTTGCATACTTTAATTTTCAGTCGCTGCGTCTTAACAATGTCCATTTCGTAAGGCTGGAAGATCCGCTGAGAATCAGGTGTTACTCCATGTCTCCCACGTACATTTGAAATTTCTTACTACTGATAATTTCATTAGTATGATAGTAACTCATCTATTAAAACTAAAATAAAATAATGAATAGTGCTAGTAGATTAACTAATAGGTTCTTATCTATTGCAGTATTGTTATAACTACTGGTACACAATTCTTCAGGAAGTTTGAAGTATGTTTCTGGTGAGTGTTTAGGAAATTACAGATATTAAACGATATCCTATTGGTGGGCGGCCGCTGTTGTATCGCGATGTCGACACAGGCAAACGATAGTTAGACACGAGACATCTCGTAAAGGCATGCATTCACGCGACTCAAACATCAGCGGGCGGCGCGTTTTATACGACGAATTATAAATAATAGAGGAGAGTTATTTTTCAAATACATTTTTCATTTTATATTGTACGGGAAGGCACGGGGTGTCGCGGAGGAGGCGAGGGAGTTAAAATAAAGAGAAGCGCAATTGAATTTTTAATATTTCATGAAGAGGGAGGTGCGCGACGGGGCCCCGAAGCAGTTTTAATGGGGTTACTGTGCGTCGTGAGCGGGCTTGCCCGCTACCGCGCCCGCGCCCGCTCCCCAACAAACACAATACTTTATATTCGCTGCGAGAATATACTTGTTACCTCATGCATACGAAATTAATTCCTTTTCTGTTCGAATTTCAAACATTTAGTAACTTTGTTATAATAACATTTAATTCTGATTAATTATTTAACATGTTATTCTGATATTTTCCATGTACGAGTACGTGCACCTTTGTTTCATTTATGTTTGCTCTTATCATAATTCCTTTCGTTTTATGTTAACTTGATACCTTTTACTAATAATATAAATGCAATAGTATAGATGGATGGATGTTTGTTAGAGTTTGTAGCCTAAACTGCTGAACCGATCTCAATGAAATTTGGTAAAGATGTAGAACATAGTCGCGAAGAACGCATAGGGTTCTTTTGTTTTTTTTTTTTTAATTCCATGCGGACGGTGTCGCGAGCGAAAGCCAGTAATATATAAAGTGGCTATTTACATCAACTAAAGATATAATAACTTGAATCAATATTAATGACGCGATTGTTATATTTCTGTATAGAACAAAACCTTAAAAAAAGAATGGTCCTATTTTATTTTGAAAACTTTACTAATATGCAAATCGTAGTGAAAGAGCATCGGAATTTTGTGAGCAGATTTGGTTGAGTCACAAAATATGTAAGTGTCCAAAGAGTTCATTGAAGGTGTGTAGCGCCGCAAGTTTTCACCAAAATGATGAGCAGAGCACTTTGATAGCAGCTCAGAGATTAGCTCGGTAACTTAATCCGGCCTGTACAAAGGGCGCTCGCCTCGCTCGCCCGTGCTCATTTTGTTGTCTACTTTATCATTACTCTATCCTCTTTTCATAAAAGTATCAGCTTTTAAGCTTATTATGCGATGCCCTTTTAATCTTCGATGTTTCACTTTAAAAATCACCAATTCGCAATAGTGTGAACAGAAAAATCCTTCAGCATTAAAAATGTTTTTTTTAAATGATTTTAACGCGTTATTATTGTGTTTTATAACTCTATGTTTAAGAACGATGCGAGAAAATGATAATTCTAAACGAAATTTATTATAAAAATCCTCCATCCTTTATTTATTCTCAAATATATAAACAAGTAAAAAAAACATGTAACTTATGTAATTACAATTGTCCTTATAATCATCATACTAATATCATAAATGCGAAAGTTTAGATGGATAGATGGATAGATGTTTGTTAGAGTTTGTAGCCTAACCGGCTGGACGGATTTCGATGAAATTTGGTATATATGTATAGGATAGTCTAGAAGAACACATAGGCTACTCACTTTTGTTTTTCTTAATTCCACGCGAACGGAGTCGCGGGCGAAAGCTAGTCTCATATATTTTAAGATAATACTCGTATACATACGTCGCAGGTATGATATTGTACATTTATTATGTGTGTCCGAGGGAAAGCGTAAAAAATGCATTGGCAGAAACGCAATCGGCTTGTTACGGCGAACTGCAATTATGGACGGCGTGGTAACAGGTTCGAGTCTCGAATACATAATACAAGAGCCAATAGACAATTTCGGCAACATGTTTTTAATTTTTGTCACGTTTAACTCCTTGTGGCTTGTTCCGAATTTTTGCTTTTGTAGGGTTTGCGATTGCCATAAACCCGTGTAAAATTTAAAAGTAGAGTTGCACAAGTATTTCTCAATTCGGATTGGAAATGTTTTAACGAATTTTACCGCTCGTGCATTTTTAGGGAATCATTTCATCATACTCAGCTTAAAGTTTGGTTACGGAAAGAGTTTTAGTTTTAAATTCGCGTAAACACACGCAATTTCCTTAACATTAGAATAAGTCTGCGCAACTACGTCAACCAAACTTATATAAACTGGTTTGATTTTTCTTTACATTTGGAATTTATTTCTTATTGACGTAATCAAGTTACCAGCTTAATTTACCAGCGAATAAGTGTCTGCCTCAAGTGGTAAGTCAGATTATTTCTGAAATCACGAACCTGAATATTCAAATTTAATGATTTAATAACTACTAATGAATGTTATATTTTACTATCATAAGGATGAACAATATTTTCCAACAAGTTATAATGTACACAGTTGAATGTAATCGATGCTAAAAATAGTAATGTAACACTACAACATTGATCGGGCAGCGATAGCATCCGATTCTCATTATAACATAATAACATAAGTGCAGACGACACGACCCGGCCCGGCGTGCCGGAGTCCGGTGGCCACACGAGACGCTCGAATGTCCCATTCACCACACCATTCACTAATAGTTTTGATATCGGATCGCTATATCCCGTACGTAATATTATGTTTACTTTTTAGTAGAAACGCAACATAATGTGCGACATTGTTTCTCCATTCTTCCGCGTGTGAATCGACTCGGCGCGAGTTGAAATTGAACCGACCGCCGAACACGGCCTTGTAAATTGAAATGTTTGATTTTGTTTGTGCCGCGGACGCTTGTTGCTCGTTGCGGTGGATTTATCGCAACAAATTGATGTCGATATTTTTATTTCTACACGGAAATTATAAATTGAATTGTTACAAAACATCGTTAAAAGCCGCAAAAATAAGAACCTTACACAAATAGGTCGAAAGAAGAGAATTACATTTTAGATATAATTGAGACATATTAGTTGTTAACTAAAGAAGTAACTTAACATATTATGTCCTATGATCGTATAACACTCTGCGGATGAAAGCAAATCAGTTCAGCTGTTGATCTAAAGTTCACGACAGAATTGTATAGATTGAGAGTATTAGGGATTAGGAAATCAAAATTGCACCAAATATTAAATAAATCTAGTGAAAATCCACAAATAAATGTATATCTCAGCCTCAAAGGAATAAAGTGAGCGAGTGTTCGCGGTGAATCTATGATGTGAGTCAACAATTAAGTGGATCTAACTGTCTATGATGAATCAGGGGTCGGCCCAAGGCAAGGTAAGCGGGTCACGCGGGCCGCCGCTCGCCCGGGCCCCACTCTGACCCACATCGCCACAATAAGCTTCCGCAAAGCACCACGCAATTAAGCCAAACACCAGACATAAAAAATTACCGAAACAAAAGCGAACCGGGGGCCCCAGAACCCCCTCGGCCGCCCATCGCAGTTACAATTTATCATAGCAAATAAAAATACGCCGAATTAAAAAGAAAAGGACGAAGAAAGTGAAGCGAGAGGGAGCGACAATCGTTTCAGTTCCGAACGCCCAAAAATATAATGCTGTTGATTTTTTTTATGACCGTCCAGGGTGAAGTAGCGGCATGGGGAGCGATACAAAATCGATACACGAACGTGACCAATTAAAAATGTCATGTTTAATAAATGCAAATCATTTTTACAACCAATATCGTGTTTAAATGTAGAAATATATAGTTGTAATCAGTAGTACTAGTAAAATAAATAGACTCTAAGTCTTAACTATTAAAGCTTTCATTTGACTTCGACGAGCAATCAGTTAACCTAATAACAAATATTGACACCTGTGTATTTTCAATTTAAGCATTTTGTGCTATTTTATTTTTATAATCATTTCAACTAAATTGCATTTGCGATTATTCCTAAATCAAAACTCAAATTGACACTGAACCTTTGAAATGCAGGTATATTTACTTATATTGGAAAAATAAAACTTTCCCTTTCTTAATTACACACTCCATGGTAGTAAAACATCAGTAATGTCACATTGACATCATTACTTAAGTAATGAAGGACACATCGTCGCAGCGAGGTCGCATTCTCGTTCTCAAACTGATCAAGTGCAACAACCGGGAAGCGATATCAACGAGCACAAACTAACAAGTGGAAGGGGTCGTTCTAAAATTACTTTCAATATTCGCACATTATCCGAGAGTCAAGTGTTCAATTAAAATCAACTAGTTGTCAATGTAAATAAATAAGCAAGACAAACCGGCGCGCGGGTCAATTCATCCTTATTGACTCAATCGTAAACAAAGTGCGTCTCTTTAATAAACAGCTATCCTCCGCTTGTCGATAGATCGCGTTACACCGAGTCAGGAGGCGAGGTCATTGAGTAAGCTGCGCTAATTAAACATATTTTTAGGGCTCCGCGGGGAAAATATAAATTTGAAACGAGAAGTGTGAAAAAATTATAGCTTTTTATACACTATGCGTTATTCGATATTTTATATGAAATGTTATCGGACATATACATATTTTGGACAAGTAACCTTGAAATGACCTTAAGATTGAGATTAACTGATATTCATAATTAGGGTAAGATGAAAAGAGTATTCTTTTTTTAAATAAATTTAACATTAAATTATTAAATCTAAGCTAAGCGATGATAACTAACAAAAAATAAAACATAAAATACACACTAGATAAAAATTCCGATTGATTGCTGTTCCCGTAAAACTATTCCAAGTATCCAATTTCGCAAACATCGCTTCGTTTTTGTTTTGACGACGCAAATGAATCAATCCCTTTGTTACTCCAACAGTTTAAAAAGAAACACAAATCAGCGCAAAGTTCGTTCCGTAACTCGGCATCGTATTGACCATGAGTTGTCTGTAACGACCTGGTTTGAAGATCAATGACATTTCCATTAACCAGTAAAGAAATTCTTTGTCCTGCATTGATAAGGACGGAAAATTTCAATACATACAAACGGAACCCATTTTAAATGCGAGCCGTGTTTCGTAGGCGCAATTTTTCCTACTCAAAACCTAAAGCTCAATGGGGGATCTTCTAATTAATCTCGACTCAATTGAGTCCTCGTTTATGAATTGGTAATCAATTGATATCAAAGAATCCTCACCCACCTTCGCGGGATCCGGTGAAATCACTTACCTTTCAATTAATTTTCGGTCTGGTACCAATTAGTTTAGTTACAACTATCGCTCGTTTCCACCGGCGTACCATTCAAACTTTCCTCATTAAAGTATTACATATTTTAACTAGCTAACGCCCACGTCCGCGGCTGCGGTTGCGGTTATGGATGCGGTGAATAGCGCGGTTTTCGATACCGCTTTTATTTTTGTTTCTATCAATAGTTTGAAGTAGAAATGTGGCTTCCGTTGCGTTAGATGTGTACATACAAGCTCGCTTTTTAAATAAATGAACCTTATTTTATCGTTTAAACCTTTTTATTCGCATGAAATATTTCTAATAAGTTACACTTAAGTGATTGGATGTGGATTCGCAGTTACTGCATTTACATTAATAGTAATAGTTCAGAACGTTAGGTTTCATTACTATTTTTAATTCACCATCAGAGTGCAAATATCATGTAAATGTAAATTATTCGATTGCGCTGTTGTCGGTACATTATCTAGATTAGCTTCGAATTAAAACTTATTTGTTCTAATCAATAAATAAATTACAGTTTAAAAATAAACACAAAATTAATGACTTTTTAATATCATGTTTAAATTTTTGTAAGGAGTTTTTTTGACTTAATATTTTTTAACTTTAGTGGATAATTGGCGCCTTAAATAAATAAATAGCAACCAATTGCGCCAATTATTTAAAATGGTTCTATGACTCTTATTTTCTAAATGTATAGAGACTTCAGACACATAGCCATTCTTTGAAGATTGAAATACACAAAATCTATTTGTTTTTTTCGCACCCAACTGTACATTTTGAATAACTGAATGCGCATACGGATGATTTATCTATGTTCGTTCCTATATTCGTGCATTGGAGTTCGTTTTTTTTTTGTATTTTTCATTTTCGCTGGTTGTATTCCTGTCGCTAAATTCAGCATAATATTTTTTGTTTTATTAATTTGATAAAAAGTGCTATCATTGTATAGTGTACAGATTTTTCTATTTCTTTTTTTGCCGTTGAAAATATCACATATATAAGTCGAAATGATTTTATACAAAAGTTAGACACTCGACGAAGGTGCGCTGTATAGCAGCTTTTTGTTTTTAAGTGCAAGGGAGTAGCAACTAACACTTGAGGAATATAATACCGGGTACGAGGGGACAAATAATTCCCTCTAACGGGAACAATGCGTTATCACAACGAGAAAGCGACGCCGTATCACTTGCGAGGTTTCTGCGACTCAAATCATAGACTATGCAATTATTATTATTTTTATGTAAAATAAATAATTTTTTACTTAAATTATGCATAATTATCATTAAACTAGTTATCGACCCACTTGCTAATGATCTTTGAGTTTAATTTTTAACAAAGGTTATAGAAAAAATATGTAAAAAAATCTACTCATTATGCGATATAACTGAAGAAAAGAGAAAAAAGTTGTGTTAGAAATGGGTGAGCATCTCGGAGACTGGTTGCTTTTCGCTATCGCCGATTTTATACTTTGTATCGTCGCAGTACTAACCTCCCCCTCTCCGTGGTGTCCCCGCGCCGATGTCGCCACCCTAGCGCCCCCGACACCTCGCGGGAGCTTTACTTAGCTGATGACTTATTAAGAGCGCATTCTTCGCAGGTGTCTGACGTGGCGGGCTTAATGATGTGGGTGGCAGACACCAACTCATCCAACACTCAACTGTAACTTCTAATGGCCGGATATCATAGTTCCTCGCTTAACTAATAGTAATCGATGACTCGGAGTCTTCAATTACATTACTTACAATAGAACTGAACAGCGTTCAATACTAATGAAAACCAAATACAGTTTCAAGAAATATGTTTTAAAGTGTAAAGTTTTCCGTGGCGTTGTCTTGTATGAATTAACTACATACTCGTATGTGGTGAGGATGTATGGTAGTTGCCTTTCAATTGCCGTCGTACGTAAATTTTAACAGATTAAGTTAACAACATATTTTTAACGCCAAGTTATGCAAGCTACACAAGGGGTGTAAAAGCAAATAAATCACATTGCTCGCTAAAGTAATGAGAAGTTTCATTTTTTCTTTGCTGCGGAGATAATGTCTTATTTTGATGTTGCGAATTTAATTATTACATCTCAACTATTCGACGTATAACCTTAAACGCATTATAATTTTAACAGTGGGTAATTCGAATCCATGACTGAGTTTTAATAAAGTTTATATCGAGTACACTAAATAGTCGGTAATAAGAAACTGCAAAAAGTCCATTCGAATGGTACCTACATAATGTTTGAATTCGTTTTCTTTGTAATAACTGGCTGGAGTCATTATTGAAGCAGGCACAAGTGAATCGCGGGGCTCGGGGCCGGGGAACGACACGCGGCGTCGCAGTCGGTGCCGCAACTTTCAGTCGAACTGCGCACCAAAAAACGACCGCGAGACGAAATTAACCCGTACCACATACGCTCCGTCGTTACGCCGTGACATTTAATCACTTTATTAAAACCATAAAGCCGGCCGCGTCGCGCCCCGGCCTCCTGAACAATGGGCCGCGTATGCATGCAATAAAAACAAGGAATCCCAATCCTGCAGAAACTACGCTGATACGATTGCTCAGTGTCGTCGACCATCTCGATCGCTCCGATACGAATAAAAACCTCCGTACAATGCTTAATTAAAACTGGAACTACTTAGCTCTAATGATTTATAACGAAGCAAACATTAATGAAGTCCCGTCATCCATAGGCCAGCGACACCTCTACTTTCTTGTTATTTATATTTAATTGCAAATGGAGAATTATTTAACATTTTGCTAAACCAGTAGCGATAGCCTCATAAGTAATTTCAGCTGAAGGCCTTGATGAACCTAGCGTTATTAGTGAATACTGACCAGCAGTTCAATTACTATTGTCGAAGCCTTTGAACGACAGTGTTCATCGAATACACACTGGTGGCAACAATTTCCTGTATCTTTAGAGGACGTTTTGGTTGTCGGAGGTGGCCGTGTCCAATCCTGCATAACTACCACGGGTGCCGTCCGATTGACAGTTTCCAATATAGTCCTCAATATCGTTTGTAGATTAAATTGGCTAAGAGAACTGTCGTATTGAAGTTTCGCTTACAGTAATACATGAACGTATGTCGGGCGAATAGTTTGCGTGTTTGGCAATCTATCACCAATCGGAGCTGAGGACCCGCCTCGCGCCGCTTGTCGCACACTATTGCTACGAATGCACGTTGCAATGTAATTAAATTTGTGCTGATTGACGCCATGTTACATTTAACGGAGGCAAGCGTCGCGTTATTGGTATTACGTTGAGTTATCGAAGACGCCGACGCCGCCTAGAAACTTGTTCTATTCCACCATTAAACGTTGAATGGTTTATCAATCACACATTTATATAATTTATTTTTTGATTCATGATAAACAATGATAATTTCTTGTAATGTTTTGCGAATGGTTTAAAGTTATAAGCATTTTCCATTAGTGTTAGTTATTTATTATCATCCGGTTAACGTAATAATAATAATGATTTATTGTCATTTGCAACGAATTATCACAACACGAATGTAATAATTACATGACAAATCCGAGCCTTAAGGGCGAAGAGCAAACAAAAACAAATAGAGCTAAATAACATTTCAAATTAAAAGTAAAAAATAGTCTCATATTTTTAATGTAGACGTTCATAGTTTTAAATAAGCCATGGAGTGTTGTTTAGCGAGCGAGCGAGTCCTTTCCAAAAGCAATGAAAGCGAAACTTAAAAAGGTGCCTTTTTAGCGGCCGTGGACTTTCCCGCTCGCGCGCGACTTCGCACGCAATCTGTGTATTAAAGGACAGCATTAAGTGCATTATAGCCGACGACAGGCGGCTTTTTAAATTTTACAATGTTATTAGACACGTTTTAAGCCTTTTAACGCTCATTCGTGCAGTTTTTTTTTGGTAGCGACGCGACGTTTGGCGCGTGCTTGTATTTAAACGGAGCTTTATCGCGATGTTGTTTTAGATTTTATCTGCCCTGACGACACTTTATATTGTCATTAACTTCAAGCACCTAAATCATTACTTCAATTTATAATTGAAAATGTGCATACTTTCTTTAACATTTAATTTTTATTTAAAAGGTACTTAATATACGTATGGATATGTATGTAGACATGTCAAGGTACGAGTACGCAATTGAAATAGAATTCTTCCGTCGAACGATGCAATTAGCTAAATTTCACTCTGAGAAATGTTCGTTCACATTTTGGCATCGGCATGCCGCCTACAAAAAGTCAGATGCACCTTCGTTATCGATTCTAGTTAGAGATTAAAGACTGGACCTGGTCATGGTAGTTTGTTTTGAATTTGCGTCTGATGCGTGGAGTAATCCGGGCCAGTGCGGCCGGCAAGGGCGCGGCCGGAGTCCAGGCGCGCTGCAGCACGCCGTTCCTGCACTGAGGCGGCCGCCCTCTTTCCGTCCCCTTGCGCGTCCCCACGCCGACGCTTTTATTTTTGTTGCCTTACTTTTTTCTATATGAAGGTCCACTCACTTATTCATGCGAGCGGGATTGTAGTTTTTTCGTCTTTTTGCATACGCCATGTATAGATATTTTGGGTGCCTCCTATTTTTCCCCGGACTATAAAACTCGAGCGGGTCGTGTACTTTTTTCGCGGTGCCCCTACCGGAGCGCGTGGGGTAAGCGGAGCGGGGGCAGGAGGCAGGGTGTCCGCAGTTAGAGAATTATTCATTGCCTACCCGCGCCGAACCGACTTCCCGTTATTTCTGTTTGTTATGACTTATGTCCAATGACTTTTCCGACGCCCGGTTTTCTTTCGCTTTCGCTAATTACTTTTTCTACACTAACTGTAAATCTCTCGGATCACTAATCGAATTATTTCCGTACCCCGGCTGCGGTGTTTGCCGCGCGCTGTTTCCAACACTCTTAATAACGTTACTTACAATTTCGTTGAAAGGCGAACACTTATCGATAGGTCGATTGTCCTTTTGCACGAGTTAAAGCAATCTTTTTGGTTTTTTGTTTCGACCTGATTCTTTATTATTTGCCGTTTAATTTGTTGCCCGTGTTTTTCATCTGATGAATGATGTTTAACAATCCTTAACTGACTGTACATAGTGTAGATGTTTGTTACTTTTAATAACATTAGCTTTGTTAGAAGTTTTATGTATATTATAATATTAATAGGTCCAGTTCTTAATTTTTTTCTCTTATCAATTCTCTTTAACATGTTTTTTGTTCTATTTTTTGTGAGTTACTTTCTATGATATGAAATTTACAGAGTATTGACCACAACAAACAAAGTAACAAATAGTGTAGAAGCAAAATAATAATAAAATTACTACATTTGACACGACTTCATGTGAGTACCTCGTAGAACTAGAAGTGCTACGGCTCGTAGCGACCGCACCGTCCGTCTTTAAGTAATTGAGAGCATTTAAACATCGTTTGCTATAACTTACTGTCGCTTTAAATACCAACTAAATATTCTAATTCTCACTCCGTTGCCGTTAAAATATGCAGAGACGTTCCCGACCCGTCCCGGTACAAATTTGAATTTCATATGTATGTTTCACCTATTACGGATGCACTCATTAATATCTTAAGTGATATGTGTGCTTTGGTTACAGCAAATTCGACTTAAACTCTTGTGCCATAACGTTTGATTCCGGTTCCCTGGTACGCAACGCTCCGTATGTTGTCGAATGAAAAATGTTGCAAATCGTATCAAGTCGCGATGGAAAACATTATCGTTGGCGGTACATCGACGTTTTGCATGCAAATCTTGAGTGGACGTGTTTTATACGTGTCGTGTGGTGCTCGTCTTAAACGAGTCGTTATTTGTTCATTAAGGTTGCTAGAGGGCGCTTCAGAATGGGCGTTCAAAGGGAACCTGTTAATCGCGCCGCCTCAAGTGTTACCGTTGTTTGGGTTAGGTATTCGCATTTCTATTATCTTGTATGCTTTGTTTGTTATATATCATTATTAATTCAATACAATAGATATAGGTCTAAAATATTACTAGAGTTCAATAAATCAACTATAGTGTATGGCGTTTTTTTTGTTACAAAATATAAAGTTGATGTTTTCAAGATAGATGAAGGGCATTAATAAAATTGAACGTGCATTAGCGCGAAGCAAAAACGGCAAAAGTTAAAGCACTCTCATATATAATTACTTTCTTGAAATGTTTGTTTGCTGCAACACTCCGTTCATTCATTCGTATGTTGGAATATATTGTGAGGCACACAGAAGCGAATGCGATGGCCTTTCACGAAAAAGGATCTTAGCTGTATGTCGCCATTCATGCACATGACGAGGATCGCGGTGCGAATGCGACGAGTACAGGGCCGACCTCTACTATGCTTTTAATATTTTTCTATTAATTATTTTTTTGTATCAAACGTACTTCTAGTATTCATATATTTTATTTAACGCGGGATTTATTGTGGACATATCATGATAAACGTAGAAATATCGAATTGAAATGAGGAGAAAAGAAATTTGTATGTTTTCGAGTTGACATACATTTCTCGTCGTTTATTTACTAAATCATTATGAAAAAGCACTTTTATTGCGCATCTTGCATTTAATGCTTTCGTAAATATTTCCAGGTACATATGTGTAAAGTTTTATTCATGTAATCCTTAAATCACGAGTTCTTTGAGAAGTTCTAGAATTTTCTTAGATTATTTTACGTTTCGCAAGCTTTGAAAAAACTTAAAACGTACCGCTCTAAATAATTCGCTATGAATGGTGCTAATTAATAATTGCCTCGCTGAGTGCGGCCCTGTGCGTCTTGGAGGCAGCCCTCACATTAATAGAGGTATGGCACAAGCTCCTCTGATGTTCTGACAAAGGGTAGCGCGAGACGACTATTTTTATTAAAACCTACAGCAAAGGCACACTTTTTTTAATAACTTATGTACGTAGGTGCGGGTCGAGCCATTTGAATTGCACTCTGGGCGCAGTAGGCGCGGGCGCGCGGGTTTTTTTTTTTTGAGAAAATTGTGGAGTGCGGCCCTTTGTGAGCGTTGGCTTTGCCGCCTTGAGTCGCGGGTTTGTTTCAAAATGTTTTCCCTTTTAACCCTCTCGCCGCTGTTTGTGCTACACTCCGATATTAACACCAATACTTTTACATGCTCCGTTGATACAGATCCGACTGTTTTGCGCTGTTGTCACTCTTGCCGTTATCTTTAATTAATATTTCATTTTACCAGAACTATTTTAAATACCAATTCCAATGTTATATAAATGATACTCGTAGTATAGTGCTTTCAAATTGAGGAAGAATCACCGAGTGGCGACTGGCAGGATTTCATCTTGAAAGGAGACGTGCGCAGCCAGTATACCATAAAAAATTCACTCATGCCGATTAGTCGGTGAGTGCCGCTTGTGGCGTGCCCATTGCTCACTCACTCACTCACTCACTCATTCGCCTTACCAACTAGATCGTTCACATGAATATAATAGCATTAATCAATTTATTGTCGACAACATTCGCTTTAACGGTAGTAACTAATATCTAGATTACGTTTTAATCTATGTCAATAAAATAATTACTTAACAAAGACAACAACAATATGGTTGGGCTTGAATGTTATCTTATTCCCATTGTAATGGTGACTTGACTATTGCTACCGAAAGTTCAAAAATATTGTGTCTGTTGTCGCCCTTATTTCTAGCATTCCCAAAATGCCTAATTATTATAAGCAGATGTTCTTATAAATGGGACACATGGATTCCTGACAAGTATTTATATCAAATTTTAGTATCCAGTATAGCGAGTAAAATATGGTTTAGAGTCTTGAGTCACTACACGAGTATCAACAGGAGACATGTTATATTATTTTTTTAAGGAGAACGAATCGTATGATGATGCAATTTTGTATAACTTTTTCGAAATAGGACATTTACGATTGGTCGACATAAGCTTGTATACGTATAAAAACGTCACAAACATATGAACAAAGAAATAAAACGCATAGATATCAATGAACACGTGTGTGAGTCATAGTAATTACGTACAAATATTATAAAGTCCACTGAGGTAAGCTCGTGTGAATAAGGTCTGTGATCCACGATCCACGCGTGATGCTACAGGCTCGAGTTTTAAATTACTGTTTTTAAAAGCGCTACAGCTGCGGGCGACGCGACGTCATCTTTAAAACTCTCACTGACATAATACGGCATCAAAAGCAACTGCTATATTGAAAATTGTTTTATTAATGTCCACGGTCGGCAATTGAAATTAGCCTGTCGATTAATGCACAATCAAAAAAATAACTGGTGAATAAGTTACATTTCAGGTTATTTACTCCAAGAAAACGTTTCCGTATTAAACGTAATATAAAAAGATTTTATTTGGCGTCAAGTATTAAAATATTTCTGATTACAAAACTGCGAAAGAAACGAAACTTAATTGAAAAGTAACATCATTTTACACCAATACGCAAATTGTGCCATACAAACAAATAAACAATATTGAAAAGAAAAATAACGACGCATCGGTCGTTGAACTCGAAAGTTTCGCGCTTTTGGTATCTCGAATGGTCTTCAATTGTAGCCACGCCGCATCGCACGATAAGCAAATACCCAACAAGAGTTGCCTCCGTAGACGAAAGACATCTGAAATTAAAAGGAATCAAATATGAATGGGACATGCATGATGCATGAATAACGCTAGCACACTCTTGGCAGCCGTCGCGCCTAGCTCCCCAACAACTAAAGCTGATCCATTAATAATGCCTTTGCTTACAATGCGCTTAAAATGTAGATTCAGAGGTTGTCCCTTTCGTGCGCCCTCTCGTTCGCTCTCCTGGCTCTCGGCCCCGGCGTGCTTCATGCAAAATGTAAGCACAGCGAGTAACGGTCCCTGCTTCCCTTTCAAGATAATACTCCCCCATGTCCCATGTCCGTCCTCGTCCGATACATCTGCCCATCTCAAATACCGAATACACCGTTATCACATCACATAAACTTAGTCTTTGATACTTACATGAAACTCTGATGCCATGTCCATCTGTTCTGCAATATTTACATTTAAACACTCGTGTGAATCGTAACTGTGTCTATTTAAAGTTCTGTCGCTTATATGACGGTTAAATTCGACTTTGTTTAAGTAAAACCTAAACCAAAATCGACTCGGTCAACTAGACTTTTAAATTAAACGATATTTTTATTAAATTGCCGACGTCGGCCATACTTGATATATATTGTATCATATTGCTAACCGAGACTAGGGAATGTTATTCTGAATAAAGCATAAGACGGGGCGCGTTCGATAAAATATGCAGCAGTTTTATGTTAGTTGGGCACCTTGGCCGGCGCTAAGTGCGCCCCAATATTTTATGTAATAAGCTACGGTGTTCCAGACTTATACAACAAAACTTGCTTGTTACGTTATTTGCGTAACCCGCCTCCGGATTAATATTAAAGGGGGCAACGCACGCTCCCCTCCTTCGCTGCGTGGTCGGGAATGTCTTTTTAATTCTTTACGTTATTAGTAATTCTAACATTTGACCTTACGGACTTTTGTGTTAAGGCATTCACGATCCGATTTCGATTCTTTTTACATTCGATTTATTAAGTTAAATAAGACTCGAAATTACCAATCTTTCTAGAAATTGTGAATTGACTACCGTTACATAGAAGTGCTAAGAAGTTTTAGGTGTACGACTACGCCACCATAATTGAGAATTAAAAGGAACTTCTTAATAGAAAATAATAAAGTACATCAACTTTATTAGATTGTATTCATTAATTTAATATAAAACGTCCGTTATATGTTATCCACGACTGACAAACTGTCTCCTTAATTACTATTATCCAACTAAAAGTCCACTTATAGAGAAAAATTGGAAATGTACCAATAGTAAGTAATATTCGATTCATGACCTCGTCTATAACAGATATATTTGTCCTAAGCGTATAATTTGTTAAATGAATACTTCAATTGACCTATTATCGATACCATTTCATTATTACTAACAATTGTATTAACTATTATAGTAAATACGGTAATTCCTCGGGCGACAATCATCACTCATATACCATACACTCGGTGTATTATTTCTAACTCCCCCACTGTTATTACGAACTTAGTAAATACGGTTTTTATGGCCGTTTGGATGAGAACTATTTCACGATATCTATTTTCACCTTTGAGTGCTAGAAAATATTAATTGCTGTTAATGTTTAGTGCAAAAATAAATATCGACGTTTTTGCGAATTCGCACGAACGCTCACTATTGAGTTAGTGATCAATAACGAATTTATTATTTATTCCGGAATACGAAAACGTTAGTAATTAGAGCATATAACTATCTCTTAGAAGGAAATTATAAATGCAAAAGTATACGAACATCTTTTCAAATTATGTATTTTTATTTTGTAAAAAAAAATGCTTTATAGTTTGTCATTCAATACAGCTTTTTGTGTATTTATGTGTGTATGGGACTTTACAATACAAAAAAACCTTTTTTAGTAAAAGAAAAAATCTAAGTCTTTTCTTTTACATTTCCAATACATTGAAGATTTAATTAAAAAAAGTCAATTCAACAGAGTGTTTTTATTACAGCTTTATATATCAAACAATTATATTTGCAAGTATAATATTGGCATGTTTACATATTAAGAATACTAAATTATCATTAAAAGGGAACGTAGAGTAAGTACTGACAAGGCGACAATGAGACATACTTCAATGCAATGCTTCCACGTAAGTGCATCCTATGTAGGCGCAGAATGCAGTCAATGTATTCCGCGAGTGTCAGCCGCCGTTGTTCAGGTATTGCACGACTTTATTATGTATCACAAGTAATAACCCGTCAGTGCCAACTAAGGCGTCGGCGACCCAATGCCTGCGGATGAAAAAAAACGCGCGTCACAACCGCACGCCGACACATCCCGCGTTTCCAGTAATGGAAAAGAATTATCTGCAAGTACCTGGAACCAATCAAGGCGTCGGATCCGTTCCGAAATTGGAATCATAGACTACGACATAACAAGTTTCTTTCGATTGAAATGATAACTCGGCAGGTAACGAAGTTTAGCTTTTAATTCCACGCCCCGTACGTCAGGGCCATTTTAATTGATCTGTGTCGTATTCTGATCGTCCGCGGGGCGTCGGCGCGTCGTAATTTCAATGCTTTCATTGCCGGACAATCCTGATGGTTGGACAAGGTTGTTTTTCCTGGATATTTTTTAACAGAAACTACTCGATTCTGAGTGTTGCGAAAATCTAAGTATATCAAAAAATAAATTAAGTAGTCAACGACATGTTAACAAAAAATTCTTGAGCCATTAATCAAAACAAAATTTCAACATATTGTGTATTAATAGATCCAAAATATTGATGTAAATAGCAAAGGGCAACAAAAATCGAACCATAATTTTTTTCATTGCTCTGTTAGATAGGTTAATAAAAGGAATAGGATCGCTATTGATCTATTCTCTGGCATCGACGTTACCGCGAGAAGCGGCGGGCAGGAAAACATCGATGCATTCGCTCATTGCATGCAGCGAATAGTGGATATGGAATTGGGTAAACAGTAGCCGGACAAACAGTTCGCAGCGTCGGCCAGCTACCTGTAATGCAATGAAGCACAAACGGCCTTTACTATTTTAATATGTCAAGTTAATTAACTTCGAGTCTGCCGGCTTCCAGTTCCCGCTTGCATTATTTAAAATCTGCCGCCGTGCTTACACGAAATTCGTTTTTCAATTCCCAATTATTTCCAGATAAGAACTGGACCATTGCAAACAAGGACTTTGCGACGGTGGGGGAGCTTAAAAATAATTCAATACCTAACATGCTATTTAGTAGGTATAAAAATGAGTCAAGCAAATAGAATATGTCAATCAAATATCAGTTATTAACAACTAGCAACCACTCCTACCTTTATCCGATTGCCAATGAATTCTTTTCTCTGATTTCTTTTGTGTCATAATTAATTTAATGGTCAGCAAGGAAGATCCTTAGTGTATATTTAAAAACAGAGATCGACACTGTGGGGCTGTATAACTAATAACTAAACATGAAGTATCTATAAGTTGATATATCTCGGTGCATACACCCTCCCCTCACCCATCTTATACATCGGATTGCGACGCCCTTGGTTGCATTGTTAACAGACATATATGTACAATGTTTATACTGTACTTGTCTTGTTAGGTAACTTGGAATAAAATTAGATTTCTTTATCCAGAATTTAGGTTAATAGGTTTAAGGAATAATAATAATTGCTGTAGTTTTTTATGGTTCAAAACAGAAATACACAAAACGAAACACAACGTACAACTAAATTTATACATCGTAACAACAACATCTGATGTTTTAGCAAAAAGAAATGTCGTGATATATTGTAACGTACGTTCTGCCTCTCCATTAGTGAACGTTGCGTGAAACTATAGGTGCATGAAACAAGGCAGGGGCCGAGTTAGAACTAATACCAGCCGTCAGTCTGGCAGGCGGCGGAACAAACGGCAAAGGTGTCGAGTCCTACGCTTTCACGTTGATACATTACGCCGGGGAGTTTGTAAAAACGCGGCCCGGCTGGAGTGGAGCCATCGCGTAACTCGACGGGAATAAATCTAAGTCTGTACCTAGGCGCGCCTGTCGCACCTAGATTGAGATGTCATTCGCGACGATTTGTAAGCGCCGACCCACCGACGCGCCCGATCGTAACTCGGGACTGATGGCCGTGGCTCGGGGCAGCATTCATTTATTATTCACTCGGACATTCCCTTGCTTTATGACATTTGTACAAGACGGCGAGTATATGGTATGGTACCATTAATCGTTGGTCCATATTTAAAGATACTATGTACTAATTTACTATTCCTGTTATTTTCTCCATTATCGTTTCTGTTATATTTAAATAAAATCAAGATGTCCCAGAATCATTTTCTAATTATCGAGTAATGGTGAAATTATTTATTAACTTATAAGAGTACAGTAAAATATATAAACCGTTTTGGCTGTATCAGAGAATTTTCGTTCGCATCAAATCCGACTGGCAAACCAGATTTTTCATATGTAAAATGTTAATGAACACTCTCCACGTACAAGGTGCATTCATAATTATCAATGGCATTGCAATATTTATGCGAAGTCCACTTAATGTTCTCTTATTTTTGATATAATAACTCATTTCTGGTACCTACAAAATGAATGCGTGACATTTACCTTTGACCATGAGAATCTCTAATGAAACACTCGTAACAAAATGAAGCGTTAGTATCATCCCTTCTTTGAAAAAAAAACGGACATAAAAATATTTTTTCAAATGTTTTGGATAATAGATTTACCGTTAGGTTTCTACTTTTTAGGAAGTATCCTGAATTTAATAAGACTTCATGGTGTCACTGGCCACGATGAATGTTTAGTAAGCACTTGCAATTGGCCCGCACCCGTCATTGACAGATTTGCCTTGTACATCAAAGTGAGCGCCGTGTAGGAAGGTCTTATTCACCTGTCAATTGAACAAACGCTATTAAGGGACTAAATTCGGCCATACTGGTTGTTAAACTACAGTCGTTTTGATATCTTAACCTATAAGAATTATATAGGACATTTCTAGTAACAGGAAATCGAGGATACAAAACATCGCGTATTCGTAAACAAGTGTTTCAGCAGCGGAGACGGTAAAGGTAATTTATTGCAAATAATTACGCATCACTGAACCGAGCGACGGTCACGGCCGCATCGCTTCCAATAGTACTACAACCTGTTTTGTTTTTGTTGCAATAAAAAAAACTGCGGCCATTAATAAAAGTTTCACGCGGCCGATTAGCGAGCATTTTAATTCTGTAGCGAATATTGGACAGAAAAACAATCGCGCACGAATTCCAGTACGCCGGACGCTGTCCAGGGGTTATCTTTAATTTGTAAAACAATAAATGTTAATATATCACCGTCGGCAGCCATCGGCGGAATCGCTCGTTCAATTAAATTTTTCGCTCGCTGCCAAACTAATTTGTGAACTATATTGTAAGCGCTTCGGTCACGTTCGTGCGAGCTACGTAATTATTTTGTTTGCGAATGTTTTTCGCGGGCAAGTTTAAAGTGTTGAGCTCCGGTCAATATTTGATCCGCCGTGCCGCACCGGGCCGCGAGCGCGGCACTCTTTCAGTCCTCACCATTGTTTAAATTTGATTTTATCACAACGCAAATACTCCTCGATACTGCCGCCCTTGCCTATATCCCACGCAATAATACACATTACACATTGCACATTTTAGAATTTTAATCACAAACGAACTGTCGCCGGCAAACTTTGTTAGCACGGAATTTTTAAAAAATACCATCTATAACATTCCCGCGTACATCAGCCACATACCAGTAAAAATCCCGTTAAAATCGGCACAGCCGTTCCGTAGATAGCTATCGGTCGCCATTTTGACACCGCGAAATTTGAAAAAAATGTATAAACGTGGCCTATAATATGCCCGTCCATGTCAGCTACCCTCTAGTGAAAGTCCCGTCTATATCAGCCTAGCAGTTTCGGAGATTAAACGGAACATACGCGGATTGTGAACAGACAGGCAGACAGGCAGACAGGCAGACAAAACATAACTGCATAGATTTAAATGTATCAATAAAAACCTATAGAAATCGAGGTTCCACAGAAATAACTTTCCGATTTTGTGGGCAAGGCTCTTCTAATTTTATTTTACCACTAGCTGTTGCCCGCGACTTCGTCCACGCAATATTAAGATAAAAAAGTAGCTTATAATATGCCAGTCCATGTCAGCTACCCTTCAATGAAAGTCCGGTCGACATCGGCCCAGCCGTTTCGGAGATTACCCGAGCAAACTCGGACAGACGGACAGACAAAAAATAAATAAATGCGATTACGACCCGCAACGCAAATACATCATTTTCCCGAAATCTAGAATTTTCTTTTGATATTACAGACTCTTCAATTTTATTATATGTATGGATTTTAAGATTGGATATAGAAATTCACTCTTGAAGTATTTTACTGTAAACACGACATCAAAACTATAATAACTTTAAAATAAAAAAAATAAATGAAAAGAATCATTAATTACCACTTATTTGTATCAGGAATAATGAAGATGAATCGATTTTTGACTATTGATAACTCAGAACTAGTGAGATACTTTATTGTTTTTTTATATCGAAGTGACATCTGAGGGATTGTGATGAATGAAATGTGACAATTGACGTCACGTGTCTCGAGCAAACTCCGGTCGCGTTATAGTCGCACGAAAATGATAGTAACTTTATTTTATTATTTTTACCTCAATGGTTGAATTTTTTCGAGCCAATATTGATTTCTGGTTATCTTATAACAAGTAGAATCGTTTAAAAAGAGAAAAACAAATACATGCATATTCCCTATTGCTTAACAATATATCGCGATATTTTTTCATTATTTTCGCACCATATTGATTGAACGGTTCGATTGTTCTTCAATATCGCGGAGCAACGCGCAGTCTATGCTACCACGCCTATTATAAACGAAATAACTTTCGCACTTTGTACATTTTGAACGTTGATATTTGACTTTAAATAAAAACCTGTTGCTCTTATCCTGCTGCTGCTATATTAAAAAGCATACAAATAATGAATAGTTATTCAATTTCTTTATAGTTTATTACTATAATCGTTATGTTTTTAATTGAATATAAGTAGCAATATTTGAATATTCACGAACATTTGATGTAAAAAACGCAATTATAGAATATGAAAATGTTTAAATTATTGTTTAATGTTACATTGTAACAGTTAAATCCAGGAAGATACTAATGAAATACATTTTAGAATAGGATACGATGTTTACGAACGAGGAAAGGATACGCCAGCGTACCGATAAAATATTCGCCGTTGAATTTATATTTCGACAACTTTGATTGATGAGTAACACGATGTTGTATTCTGTTCATATAAATGTAAAGCAATTAACTTTGCCAACGTCCGTGTTATATTCTGATGGCGTTGAATCAAAGGCAGATTATATTAAAAAAAAAAATAGTCAATGCAAATTGTATACATGTAGGTCGACAGTTTACAGATGAGTTTTTAATCGATACTAATATAATAAAGCGTAAACACACACTTCTTTGTTGCCTAAGATGTCAGCAATTACAGCATATTTTTGAACAATTCTTTTTTTATTAAAAAGCCCTACACTTACGTCACGCTTTAGGCTATATATTTTCACGCCATTAAACTTACGGGGTAAATATTTTGGATAAAAACCGTAATGTTCGACAGAGACCATAAGTTGCTGCCAACATCAAGGAAGCAAGATTGCCATGATTTGTCATCATGTCATGTCATTTTGACATTTGCAATTGATAGTTTGACAAATGTAGTTAAATAATGAATTTTTTTTTATAATTTCACGCGGATGAAGCCGCAAGGGAACAGCTAGTAATATATATTTTGCCAGAATAAATGAAACATTTTCATTAGGTGACAGTTTTCTTGAAATTAAAAGTTCTATAGACATTTTAGACAAAGTCTAAATGTTATTCATATCAGCTACTTTCTTACTCTAAGTACCAACGATTTAAGGTTCAAAATTCACTTTTATTTACAATCCATGTTTGTACAATACACATAATAACCAAGCTTTATTAATCGACAGGTGTTAGAGCGAATAATTAAGCCTTATTTGGGAAATGAATTTACCTCTACATACGTGTTTAAAAATCACTAGCACGTGTTCGGATACGATGCAATTAGCGCCAGTTAATGAGATACGTGTGATATTCAATTGATATAACTGGCTGAAAAATTTTCGGTTTCTGTAAAAAGGGAAGAAGGGAGATCGTTATGCAGTTAAAGGTTGTAATACAAAGGATGATTTTTGAATATATTTTAAAATTATTATTCGTACACTTTGGAAGATATTATTTATTTATTTATTAAACTCATATAATATATTAATTAAATAACCTTTATTTCTTCATGTTTATTTCTACACAAAGATTAATAAAAAACAAATGCATAGTATTAATTTATTTGTTGATGTCAGCATTTAGCCGCGTCGTGCGGAAGTTAACTCGCACAACAACTCCATTAAGAGCCGTCGCGTCGACTGCTGGTAAATACATGCTTCGTACCGGTCTTAAGCATTGCTATGGATTGATGCATTGGCAAATGCAAACTTATTATAGCTTCCGATTAAGACTAACCTTTAATCAGAGCGTAAAGTGTACGCCGCTGTGTTCAGCTACCCAGCTAACTGCACAGTTAATTCTATCTCATTTAGTTTTGTGTTTTATCATTGCGCATCACTATAGTAAGTGATCTTGTACAAGTCGTGTTCGACAGCAGTCTATGGAGAACTCGGCCGTTGGTCACTTTAAGGAATTCAAATAAAAGCCGAAGAACCTACTTTAAGGAATAAGTACATCTTAGTAATCTTACTTCTTACTTCTTACTATCATACTAATATTTTAAATGCGAAAGTTTAGATGGATGGATAGATGGATGGATGGATGGATGGATGGATGTTTGTTAGAGTTTGTAGCCTAAACGGCTGAACGGATTACGATGAAATTTGGTATAGATGTAGAAGATAATCTGGAAGAACACATATGCTACTCACTTTTGTTTTTTTTTAATTCCACGCAGATGGAGTCGCGGGCGAAAGCTAGTTTAGTATAATTTATACCGTAATTATTATATGAAAGCTCTTGTATATTTATTGAATTAGTCCTACGTTTGAAGTAACCTTAGAATTTTTAGATAAAAAAAGCACAAGAGACATAATAGTGTAAAACAGTAGTCAAGTATGCCTGTAAGGTACAGATACAATCTATCTGATTCACAATATCTAGAGAGTTAATGAATGGAGCGCGGCGTCGAAAACAATTTTGTCCGGTCGCGTAGCGATAATACAAATTTATTGTATCATTTTAATGTCGTAGTGTTAACAAAATGACAGTTAAACAACATTGTCCGGGTGTCCGGTGGCGCGCTATCACCTCAACGAAATATTGAATCAAAATGAAATGTGGCAATTAAATATCAGCTTATTTCATACATACATTTTATACGTGAGGTGATAATTGAAACTTTAATAAAAAATGAGAAGGTAAACAGATAAATCAATTTATGCAACACTTTGTAAGTATATTTAAACTTTTCGTTGCTGATGAAAAAAGAGTTAATAAAAACTGTCGAATTTCCAACACCGGAGCACACCCCTAAACAGCAAAAACTTTAAAATATAACTATTATATGCTACAGTTTGTCATACAGTCATACTTATTTATTTATTCAATTATAAGTTGCATGAATGTTTTGCCATTGTAACAGTTATAACGAGTTGTGAAGCAAACGTACATTTTTTTCAGCGTCTATGCAACATAATTTCCAACACTACACCGCCGTCTTAATCCTATCTCTACTTTCCCACAGTCTAACAATCGTCGTTTTTTTTATTCCATTGTAATGTATATTAAGTCGCATAGTGACATTACACGCATTCTACCTCATGTCACGTCAAACTATGCGTTTATTAAAAAAAAAGTTCTGACTTGTTTTACATAGGATGCACAAAAGGTAATCTTAAAAGTTAATTTATTAGACAAATTTCAACTGAATCCATTTGAAACTTCTGAAACTGTAGGGCGGCAAGGGTCGATTATCATTGTTTGCAACGACTTTTTGCTACAAAACCTACGCGGGATTAAACCATCTGAGGTTTGCGACACAGTGTTAATTGCTTCGACCAATTAGTACACGGCTGCACTAGTTTGCCGTCCAGAATTTTTTATCACTGAACTAAAATCCCATCAATGTTTGCCCACGAAGGATCCATCTGAGTCGTTATTAAAACGAAATTGTGGATGCACCCGTGTGTGCCGCCGAAATATTGGATTCAACGCTACGATTGGATGCACGGACCGAAAGGGACTCTCGGGGTTCTTTGATATCTGTTTTTGGCCACTTGCAACGGCAAACGGTGCGCAGTGTGAACTTTTAGATCTCCGAAATTGGTCTCTTCTCTTTCCTTCGTTCTTGTTACATTTAGTAAAGCTTTTATTGTGGAAACTAAATATGTATTTACATTTACAGTTTAGGAATTAGCATACATCGTTTTCTCTTTTATAAATATTACGTTTGTATAAGTACTGATTCATTAAATTTTATTCTGGGTTAGTTGTTGTTATGTCTTGTAATACATATGCCTCTTCCAGCTGTTTATGTTTGTCTCTATTTTGCGTCTTTCTAGTCCAGTGTCCATTTATTGAATTGCCTGCCAATTGTCTCCTTTGCTGTTGTTGTTGTTATTGTTTTTGTCGTTCCGTTATCATTTTATTTTACTGTCCCGGTCCGTCCATCGCCATTTTTTTGCTGTTTTATTTTCCTTACTAAATCTTTCACTTTAGTTATACTTCTAATATCTTCTGCCCATCTATGGTCTCATAGCTTCTCGCCTAACAGACTTCTTTTAAAAGCTCTTAGGGAGATACTGATTTATAGAATATGTAGTCATTACCTACATTTAATTTTGCAGTTAATATACCGATTTTGTTGGGATCTGCTTTTTCCAGCGACAAAATTTTTGTAAAACAGTGTATTGTACGAGTTACCTTCTATTACGTCCCACAACTGTTAGTTGATTAACCTTTAACGATTCTCTGATATTTCTTAAACATACAACATTCAACAATACTATAATTAGCAACTTTATTGGCTGGACCGGCCATCGAACTCTGATTGCCCGAGTACAATCTGTAGATTGGACGTACGTACTTAACTTATAAATCTATTAATGGAAATATGTTCATTATTGCGAATGTCCATGTGCGTCGATGACCACCTCTTTATTTCAGTCGCTTTTCTTACAATATTCTATATCGCCAAACTATCATATCACAGTGACTCCTCAATCAATTATTTGGAAAGTAATAATTTATGTCAAAAGTCGAAGAAAATGGAGTAACGAAAGTGGGTTTGACAATATCAAACCTATATATTATTTTGTTGTGATTGGCTGTTGTACTAATGATAAGGTACGGTATCGACGTACTGGAGCGTTTAGTGTCTTTTTAACATTCTTATAATTACAAAATAACAGTAACAAAGCGTTTTGTTTAATAACTTTTACTTTATTACTTAACTATCTTCCGTCCGTGAATTCGTCCGCGTGGAATTAAAAAAAAACAAAAGTAGGTAGCCCATGTGTTCTCCCAGACTATCCTCTACATCTATACCAAATTTCATCGAAATCCGTTCAGCCGTTAAGGTAACTCTAACAAACATGCATCCATCCATACATACATCTAAACTTTCGCATTTATAATATTAACAACTTAACAACAAAACAAACTTTAATAAACTGAGCAATGCCTGATTTTCGGTTGAATCGGTCAACAATTATTTATTTGCTTATATTTTCATGTTAACGCGGCAATTGCCCAAATGTGGTAATATCGGTTTGAAGATGAAAATAAATGGAAAATTGTGTAGCCGCATCAAATAATTAGGAGTGTGTGAGCGCGCTGTTCACTTTCAACGAAATCGGACACTTTAAATTCGCGTTGTTGATGTATGGTTTAATTGTTTTGGCAATTAACTGGCCGTTCTGTGGACGGGCGCGGCGAGGGAGAAGGGATGGCGAAGCTATCTATTTAATTCCTAGTTGATCGGCCCTTTTTGGGCTTTATACCGTTTAACATTTCTAAATTACCGTTTACACATTTCCCTCTACCATATTTAAGAAATTTGCCACACTTTGTGTATAACTTTTAATACATGTTTGAGTGAAGTGGAAACAAGCGATTAACATGTGTTTGTATTAGATTCAAAATAGGACGCCTTAGTAGACGAAACCTTATGATATATACCGATGATTAACATTATGGTTGTGATACGAAAAAATAAAGTCTCATCTCAAATGTCAAAGCTCCAAAGTTACCTTAAAGTAGAATTAAAGGCAATTACATTATAAATTCATTTCCGCGTATTTGCCATGAAAATCTAAAAAGGGAAATAGCCTAAGAATAGATATGTAAATTGTTAAAGCGCTTACGCAATACTATAGTACTTTGCAACATAACAACTGATATTCATTGCCCTATATTCATGGGTATTTGGAAATGCATGAATAACACATGAAATATTAATGCGCCTTTGCTATCTTTTCTTCGCAATAAAGGAGGGTCGACGACCGCGCGTACCGATATTAATAAAAGAATAAGGAGATAGAAAGCTGAAAGAGAAACGCTAATTTATCGCGCCGTTTGGGAACAAAGCGCAAAGGTACTAGTAGTTGCCGCTCCGTCACGCCGGACGGAAGCTGGGGCTATAACTCCTCCATAATACGCAATACTTTATGCAATTTAGCACACCTTCGTAAATTAATCCGGCGAAGATTACATTTAAAATTATTCACACTGTATATCCCTTTCGTTTGTTTTAAATGTCTTCCTTTATTACAAAACCGCCCTTTTAATTTTTTTTTTTGCTCGCATGTTTTTATTCTTTCTCATTTTTCAAGAGTTTCCGATCATTTTTTTGTAGTCGTTCCTATTTGTGTCTCATCGCACCGAAACTAGTATTGCAAAAAAACTAATATCTGTAAAAGAGACATGAAACAAAGGTTCCTACATTACGCGTGTTTAATAATGTTATACCTTTGAACCCATTCATTTGAAATTTCATATGTATGGGGAAAGCGGCGGCGGTCCCACGGGCGCGTCGGGTAGACTCCGCGCTCGCGGCTCCACACCCTCTCTAGTTACAGCAATTCGTCCATAGTTATTAATCACATTTGTTACTATTCACCGATGCCTCATTACAAATTCCTGTTGTCTGACAACAAAACAAGTGAATGAACCATTTTTATTAATCTCGTTGGTGAACTTCAAAAGTCAAAAAGATGACTGTTGATGATTTTATCACATACTAGCTTTCGCCCGCGACTCCGTCCGCGTGAAATTAAAAAAAACAAAAGTGAGTAGCCTATGTGTTCTTCCAGACTATCCTCTACATCTATGCCAAATATCATCGAGATCTGTTCAGCCGTTTAGGCTACAAACTCTAACAAACATCCATCCATCCATCCATCCAACCATCCATCCATCTAAACTTTCGCATTTATAATATTAGTAAGATTAGTAAGAATTATATCAGTTCGGTGACTTTAATAAACAAAAGTGATATGTAAATTATCGACAAGTTCGTAGATGTAACAGAAGTAGAAAATGTAGAAGAAACGCTATGAAGGGGTGACTGTGCCGTAATAAATATGATTTTTTCTGCCAGCATTTTATAATGCAATATAGTATGGTGCAAAATAGGAGTTGTTAGTTTCTCTGTCCTAGGCGACCATGGTTTTCTATAATGGATTTTCTACTTTATGGTATCAGATTGATAGTGCTGATACTTGCTTACGCTTACATATATTGACGTATAATAGCGATAAGTATTAGAGCATCTCTTCAAAGATACCGAGTACTTCGCGTTCTTACCAGGTCACTTCATTGTGCAACTCTTAAGGAAACTGGCCATGTACAATCGGAGAAAAAATGTTAAGTGGAATTTTATATCGTGAGCTGTATATGTGCTCCCATACTTATTAAGGTATTATCATTATAAAATGCACTTATATCATTATTTTCCTTCAGCTTGTCTAAAATAACATGTTTTTGTTATCGCACCTGCCACATTAAATAAATTAAAAATAGCAGTTTGCATTTAATTGTACTGCGTGGTACCGTCAAAGAAATGCGCAACAATAATATGTTTCTTTGCTTTAGTAATAATTTTGTTTTCATTTAATTTATCGTCGTAAACTCGATAAATTTGAAGCGTTGCAACTTCTGAATAAAAATTTAAAGTATTATAAGTCTTTGCGGACCGTACATGGAATGAATATGGTACGCGTTTCGAATTATATATTTGTAATTCAATTCAATTTCAATTATTGATAAATGGAATTTTTGTTTTTATTATTTATGTTGTTAAATAATTAATACTAATAAGCATTACTACCGTATTTCGTATACGTGAAAAAAACCGTGTGTTTCCATTGCCAAAACATTTGTATAAAACATACTATTGTCTCTATCTTTTCTTAAAAAATGAGAGGGATGAAAAAACGTTGTAATATTAATATTTAAACAATGGAATCCCATAGTAACATAATAATATAAACTTTAATTCGCTCAAGTAATTATTCTTAATGGTGTTTCCTTCTCGATACAAACGTTCGTATGTTTATAATTATTTTTTTAATAATCTTTTTTAATTAAATGCTTTGTACATGCAAAGATATAGATCTTAATATCAGACCGGGCAATTACAACTTGTACCTAATCGCTATAAGTGTTTAAAATAACACGTTGATAAAATATATTCATGTCTATAACATTGCGGCCACCACAGTGGAATTAGAACCAATGACAGCTAGAAAGGAGGGTCGCGCGCGAAATTAGGGTCTAATAGGTACTTCTAAAAATTACAAATCTGGCGAATTTTCAGGTTATTATTTTTACGTAGTTTTGCAGTTTTAATTATTATTTAAATTACTCTCAATTATATGTAATCATTGATCAATTAATTACCTAGTTTCTATTATTGATCGCTCGTCAATTACTTCTTTCATTGTTCCCTTTTTATTGTTATCTTTAGTAGTTATACTGTATTAAGCAATGACATAATGTGTTGGTCCTTATTTAGAACGCATAATAGTAGGAATTATTGTTTGTTGTAAATTAGTCCTCTATAGTTCTAAATTCACTATCAACTTAGAAACTTTTCTTCCTCAATTTTTTTATATCAAGAAAAAATAACAATTTCCTTTTACTACATAACAGTTTAAATAATGTTTCTAAAAGTAATAAAACTTCTCAAAACAATTCTTTGCATTTATGGTTACGTTTCACTATTTTTTTATGTTACAGTTATTTAGTAACACCATCAACTTAGTCAACTTCCTTGTTAACAACGTAATCCCATTACATGGTTTACAAAAATGTTCAGTCCAAGAATAAAATTCTAGCTGTCAGCAAAATATTACTTTTAATAACTTGTCAACTGTTGGAAGTATACATTTACTTTAAGCAACTTCTCGTCACAAATCGTACAGGGTTTTTGCTATAATGGTAGTTGTCTTAGAAACATTGACATTGAATGTAAAAATTTATAACTGTTTTGTTTTTTCAGGTAAGTTACACAAAGCAGTCCATGTCATCAGAGACTTTCAGTAACGTAAATAAACTGAAGCCGAGACACGAACTTAAATGCGAACACACGTAAGTATTGATATTTAAATAAGTTAGTAATGAGATCCCACATAATGTATGTATAATGAAAATAATTTTGACAATAAATCTCCATCGATTACCTACAAAGATATATGTACTTAAAATTACCGCTTTACTTCTCGAAACGTGGCTGTATGATAACGGGGAGGTAAGCTCTATTACTTTACGTTGCTAATACACTCAAGAGCATTGAATCAGGGTCACTTAGAAAACAAAAAATATCGTAAACTAAGAATGCTTGCTTAATGAAATAAATAATGTTTAATAGACAATATTGTATTGTAATTAAAATAATTATATTTGTGAGCCAGTATATGATTAAATATAATAAAAAAATAAAAAAAAACATAACATATTTGTACAACAATATGATTTTCTTGAATTTTAATGTGTTAGTGTTGCCTCCTAGTGCTTTCATTACTGCATTTACGCGGTTTACTATGCTGTACACCAAGTTTCTTATACGATTTTAGTTAATATTCTCTCATTCTTCTGTGTGAGAGAGAGAAACTAAGAAGTTTTGATACCTTAATTTAAGGAGTATTTAATTGTCTATTATACACCGTTTATTTCATTAATCTAGCATTCTTAATTTACGAGATAAACTATAAATAGATTTTGTTAAAAGTTACCCGGATTCATTGCTCTTGAGTGTAGCTTGACGCGCAAACTATCTGAGACGCATAGCGCACAGCGCAGTTCCCCTTCCTCTCCCCAATTAGTACACCACGTGTGAAGCTCGTGCCCAGTGTCCGTTCAAGCCGGACAGATAAAAACGCACTCCTTTTACTGAAACGATCGATTCCGGACATAAAAGGAACAATTTGAAGTGCATCGCATTTTTTCGAAGTTAGGGTGGGTGGAGGCCGTACGAGAACCCCCTGCTATGCCCCCATACCCGAGGACTGCTTGACGCAATTCAAAGTGCTTTTCCGGTGGCCGCGTAATAACATAGGTCTACACGCGGATTACCTCCGACGTACGTACGCATTCCTAAATCTCTTTCTAACTTACTTATCTGAAAATAAATGTTCTAAGTATAATTCAATATTGTAATAAATTTCAATAAAATGTTGACTATGAATTGTAGAATAAAATCAAGATAAATGTAAAATACGTTTTCGTTTTTAATTATTGTACATATAAATCATACTAATAAACCTCATAAGAACAAATTCAAACTTTAATAGTACCGCCGGCACCGACACACATTCCACTTAGCCCTGTAAGAAAAACTGGCATTAACATTAATAAAATAATATATTAACATACAGCAACAAAAATGTATCATTAATTCTTATCGTCGGTAATTATCGCGAAAAATTGTTCAAACTACTGTCGAGGCTCACTTAATTGTTGTACTTGTGAAAGAAACATGCTTAATTGTGTTTTCGGCTCCGGCTTGACTCTCTTGTGCTCGTTGCCTCAGCGACGGTAATTGTTGCTTTACTGACTGCGGATCGGCAGTTTCGTTCTGTTCTATGCAAAGTTGACATTTTTTTGGACGGCCTGTTGGATATATTTGATTTTCCAACTAGATAAATATATTTTAATTAAGAAAAAAGAAGATTCTACTATAGTTATAACTTGGTGCTTTGAACAATCAATTACTAGGTTTACATTTAAGATATTAATTTATTTAAAAATATAAACAAAGTCGTATCGTAATCGAATTGAACGTCAATAGAAAAATAACTTTCTCGATCTCCGTCTCATGCCGTTGCTCATAGTTTCTATTTAAAATGCACACGGTTTTAAGCGAAAAGACGTTACGATAAAGACTAGATTAGGTTGCACATTTAACACAAATAACATCAAACTTGCCGAGCTATCGCATATATATATGGGTGTGAAAATCGCATTACGCCTTCGGAACAGTACACGGAGTCGGTTTTTGTTTCGTTGCTCTCTCTATCACTCCCGTCGATGAGAAAAGGGACGGCGTACTGATTGAACGATCAGTCAAGCAGTACTGAGATATATTTATTGTTTTGCTCATAGTTTCATTATGTCGGTTGGCGGAGCAAGAAGCACGAGACAGTGTTTCTCATTGTATCGTGTCATCCATTAGACGTCTGTACCTGTCCTACCGTCCGGAGTCATCTGACATTGAGAACGCAACAAAGGTCTTCCTTAACGTCGACCTGTATTCTATAATCCTGTTATCAATTCAATTATAACTGGGTTAGCTAGGTTAGTGATATACTACAGAAGGAAGATATCGTTCAAGTTCCCGATGCCCACGAAGATATGTGCTTTCTTATTAACATATGTTTATTTTTTTAAGTTAATGTTTCTTTAAAAACGACCTATGATTTTTTTAATCTATCTTCTTTAATCTATGTTACTGATATAATTGGAATAGAATATATCTATAACGAATCGTCTTGCAGTAGTGCATTCAATAGATTGAAGGCACACCCTTATACATTTCAAAGCAATATCTATTATTGCTGTGTTGTGAGGGTAGGTCGTATAAACACGACGGTGTACACGTTATTATATGTGAGTCATCACAATCTTTTAACATTATGACACACTGTAAATTGAGAACATGATTAAATAATGTTCCTACATATCAATGCGGACTATGTTACTAATATATGTGAAAGTTTTTATGTTTCGATGGATGTTTGTTAGAAGGTATCTCCTAAACGACCGGACCAAAGTCTATAAAATTTGATATACTCGTAGATGTAAAGCATAATGATAGAATAAATGGGCTACTTAATTGTTTTTTAATTCCCCGCGGACGGAATCGCGGACGATACATAGTTTTATATAATTTAAAAAAGTAATCTGGAACACGTTTTAAAAACAAAAGTGGATCAAGAGAAACGTACTCAGTATTGCTTAAAAAATAGGTGGATGTCATCCATAATTTATATAATAGCAAATGTTGTTTAATTATAATAGAAACCTTAAGACAAGTTCAATTTGTCCTATGTTAGTTAAAATATTAACTATATTAGGTTCTAACAAGAAATAAAATAACAGCCTATGTTAATCACTGATAACGTGAAATCGGCCCAGATTTTGAGATACATCAATACATACAAAAATACAAATCTGTCCTTTTTATAATATCAGTATAGATAAAGGTTTTGATATTAACCTCTTATGTCTATTAGGAATGTGTTCACAGATTCAACTTGGTAAGAAATAAATTCTTTCCCCTTGTTACGATTGGTATTTATGAGTAGCCTCCAGCGTTCCCGTCTCGATCCGGATATTCGTCTTCCGGACTCTTGTAACTTAAGAAGTCCTGTCACTATGCAATTCTGTTTCTATAAAATTGTTGATAAGTGTCTCTTACACCATTAGTTATTGTGCTATAAAGGAGTTGTACAAGTCATAAACTCTGATAAAAAGCCATTTAAAATATAGCTGCACGTCTTAAGTTATCGATATTGGGAGAGTTCTAAAATGTATTGTAAAATGAAGTATTCCAAGTGCTTAAGCATAATGCTTAATATTTCATCGATGACCTATGACATTACATTCAGCAAATTGACATACATTCGTCGGTAATTAACAATCCAATCAAAACGTCACACATGATAAGTTCAATATAAGTGAGAATGATTGAAAGCTTTGTGCCGGACGTTCGGCGCAGAGCTTTTGCGTGGCCATGTAATGAACGGTCGCGAGTTTAATTGCACCTAATTGGTTCAATTTCCAAGAGTTACTCTCATAACATTTATTTATGAACAAATAATATTGAAATTTATTTATACAAAACTCAATATAACAGATTACATAATTTTACAAATACATTGCATATTAATTGTTTTATTTTTATCTATTCTAATATATAATAATAAAGCGCAAACACACACTTCTTTGTTGCCTAAGATGTCAGCAATTACAGCATATTTTTGAATAATTCTTTTTTTAATATAGAGCCCTACACTTACGTCACGCTTTATATTTTCACGCCATTTAACTTAGGGGGTAAATATTTTGGTTAAATACCCTAATATGGGAAAGAGACCATAAGTTGCTGACAACATCAAGTAAGCAAGATTGCCATAGTAAGATAATTGGTATTTTGACATTTGCAATTGAGAATTTGACAAATGTGAACAATATAACAGTTTTTATGTTCCCAAGCGGATAACGCCGCATGGGAACAGCTAGTTAAAAATAATTATTAAAAATTGAGAGTTTACTTTTTTACATGTGTGAAGAGTGTGTACATGAGTATAGATGCTAATCATTACATATTATTGATTCACATGTGTTATATTCCATGTCTTCTAACCATTTTTTAATTACCTTCCTCATATAAAATATAACCTCTTATCTTATGCTTACTATCAACAGTGTTTTATAAATGGGGGACCTGGAATTTATCATTTTTAACAATACATGACTTAGAATGAATTCAAATGTACGGTGAGATCGCCACGTGTAAGACCAGAGGAAATGAATAACTAATAGGTGCTTTAGTTGTTTCAATAAGCAAGTTGTCACGCGCACGAACGTAAAACGGATGTACTCCATCGCGATCACTTGCGCCGACCTGATATAACTACATCCTAATTTCATCGTAAGCCGTCACGACGTTATCACTTTAGGGACGATTACAAGTTATGAAACGTTAAATCCTTTGTATTCATGTTTATAAACTTTTTTTATTAAAAAAATAATCTTCCTCGTCGTATAATGATTTCAATGCAGTAGAGAATAAAAACTCTAGACTGGTATTTAATTTATTTGCTAGAATTTAATAACAGCAAATAAACACGTCGGCCTTTGTTGCAATCGTCTATAATCTATATAATTGGTGTAAATTATAACAGTAATTGTTTTTAATAACATACTTCCACAGAAGCTAACACTCTGATACGCGTTTTGAAAGCATTAAGAATATTAGTACTATTCTTGAACTTTTTTTATTTGCGTTCTTACCGCCCCAAGCTTGATATTAGGTACGCCACTGTGTTTGACATTAAGATTCAATCCCGCCGACACTTCCGAATGCTATGATCTCGCTATATCGGTCAACGGCCCCGAACGCGGCCTTGAACGGCGAACTATTCTGAGCGGAAGCGATTCGTAAACCGCTATCGCATCCGCCTCAGCTGCACGTCTCAAGGTGAACGGCCGGAGTTTCACCCCCGCCGGGCCACGTGACCTCAGCTCTTGAGCTAGGTCAGGGTCGCCCGCGACAAACGGCCCGCCTTACGGTGACCCTCCGCCTCGGCTCGCGCCCACTAAGCAACGGATCAAGTCTCGGCGGACGACGCTCGCCTTCCCGCACCGCCTCGCCCGATTTTTCCGTTCGAATAGTTCCTGACGTGTCCGACGGCTCGTCTCCTGACCTCTTGGGCCGGGTCAAGGATGTGTGAATTTCGAATGATTCTATTTTAAACGTATGTCTGAAAGAATCGCACTTCTGAGATAATTGTTGTGTTAAACTTTAACTTTACCCAACCGTTTTTCTTAAATTTGTGTCTTGTATTCTAAAATCGTTTGAAAACTATATTATTTCGTTAACATGTTTTACAGTAAAAAATATTTGTACAAGACATTTTTTTCTGATGTAATCGGATCTACAATGATTACATTGTCAATTCGCTTTGTGTCATTGGTAAGTAATACTGTTCGGCATACATCAACGACTTCTTTGATGACATGTGTTTGTCGGTTGATTTCTTTTTGTAACGCCTAATTTGTTTAGTCGTCCGTAAACCAATAGACTAACAAATTACTATATCATACGGCGGTAGTACCGGCTACAATTTTCCACAGACAAATTACTATGAATAAGTCAGTGTAGTGTGGAAATGGAAAATATTCTGTCATTAAAGAAAAACCTCTTTGTACTTTTGTCTTTAATCGTATTCTATTTACTTACGATGGAAATTAAAGAGTGTATTTTGCAATATCGATACATGTTTGCGGTGGGTACAGTTTGTTTTCAGGCAAGGGGTCACAATAAGCCGTTTTACGCGTATTTCCGGCCCAATAACAGACTTACCTTTATTCAATTATGCAGTTTCTGCTCGCCGTGGTCCGGCTGTGACATTTAAGCTCTTACTCGTACATATTTTGTGATTACACACGCGGCGTGTTATTGGCGTGACGTAACGGGCTCTGGATTATCTGCACTTAATTCGTTAACACGCTGAAGCGCCGCATTGATAATTAATTACTGATACCCTGACGATTTAGTATCACAATTGTACGTTGTATTAATGTTAGATGGTTTTTAGTTTTAGATTAGAATTGAATGTAAGGGATTTTCTTAGCTAAGGATTTTTTCTTTAAGTTAAACTTTTTTTTTGTTTTGTATATTTTTATATGTGCGATTCATGTCATCGTTTTATTTAAATTTAACCTTTCTATGCTAATATTTTTTCGAAAATAAAGAAAAAATATTAAAAAATGTACCTATATTAAATTGGAAAATAATTTGAATTATTCATTATACGACATCGCGAGAAAGAAGCTAATTATCATAGAAATGGCGGCGTATCACATGCACGATTTATACAACATTATGATTATATTATTAATTTAAATATCGCGCACGGCGCTACGGAGTATACTGTAGCAATTTCATTATTATTTCAATCAACTGAATGTAAATTTATTCAACAATCTCACGAGGTAATTGCGATAGCTGTGTCCCGGTCTCGTCCATGTTCTCTCGCTCGCACACGGGGAGGTGTGGGTCATACCGCCATACCCCACATTCTTATGCGTTCAATCAAACGCACGCTGCGCCACAGCTCTACCTATACCTCTCTAACGGGCATTGTTTGTTCCTTTTGTTCTATTATAAAAATTAGACGTCGTTGTCGACCGACGTACTCTGAAGCTGGGAAAATCTACACTTTTTCACGTCACAATCCCACGGATGGCTATTCTCCGGATGGCTGGGGTATTCTCCAGTTGTTGGCTATGTGCTGAATGAAGTCTTTTTACGCAATCTTTTACAACGTTGCACAGTTGTTGTACAGTTTTAATAACTTAAACGTAATTTACTTCCGTTATTGCTCTAATGTATAAAATATCCAATTCCTTATAATCTATTTGAAGGAATTATTTTTCTATTCTTTTATTGTTCGTATCAAATTAATCGAGACACAATAAAGTTCAATGCAAATTACAAAAGAATAACTAAATATTTAACAACATGAGAGCATAAAAAAACTCAGCGGAAACTCGATTATGTTCGTTCCTTTTAATATTTGTCCGTTGTTTTGTTAATGTAACAGAAACAATGCCAATGATTTTCCGCATTTTCATTATATGAATTTTCGATTCAAAAGTAGAAATGTTATTTTGTTTTTCTTATACATTAAATAAACATTCGCTTATTAAATATACAGTCTGACCAGATATATAAAAAATTCTCACCATCATCATCAACTTGCCCTTATCCATTACGTATGTGCTGCTCTTCCATACATTTCTATCAGCCGTCATATCTGAATCCACTCCCTTCTTAAGCATATCCTCTTTCAAACAATCCATCCATACTTCGGTTTTCCTCTTCCTTTGTAGCCATACACATTCATTCTTAACATTTTCTGGTTTATGTTCCCATCGTCTCCTCGTATAACATGTCCATATCACGCTAACCTTTTGCTTCTCCATTTTTAAAAATCTCTCACCATAATGCGAAAAAATATAGAACTTATTTCTTTGCGTACAATAGAAAATGATGTAATAAAGAAGCCGATGCTTCCCCAGACTACGGGAATCCCTTAACTCTGAGACAGTCTTAGAGTTGTCATATCTGGTAATAATAAGATTCATAAATTATCATGCATGCAATCGAAATGCATTTTTATTGCCAACGATTTATAATAATTACGATCAAAGCTTAGTTTCCAGCTCATTGGTTAGTTCGAGTTATATGAGCAAAAGTGTATCGCAGTGCATTTAGATATATATGTATCTAATCAAGCGTTAAGAGTTCAACACATAAATACCCTCCCTATTTCATTAACTTGTACTAATTTTCAACTGATCAAACAAATACGGATAGGAGAGTATTTATTGCGTTTCACTGAGTTAAGGGTGTCTTTACCTAATCGAAGAAATATTTATTACGTCTAAACGTCAGATGGGATCTACTGCTACTGGATCGTATTCAAATTTCAAATTCTTTAATTCTATTTCTAATTTCACGCAGACGAAGTCGCGAGCAACAGCGAGTTATATATAACTTAAAAGAAAGTCATGCGTATTATGTGTTAATCACGAGAAAAAAAATGCAAAGCACGAAAAACGGTAACAAAACAACCCTGTTCATTAAAACAATTTGAATTGATACTCTCACTCGACAAAGTTGAGACTATCTCAGTTTGTCCGATATGTAGTCTACAAGGCTTGACTAATGTTGAAGACATATGTACATAAAACAACATATATTTGTAATGTCTATTGGTGTTAATAGTTTATGCATGTGTCAAGTGTAAAGGAATTCCGTTAGCGTATATATTTATTGAAACCATGAATATTTCATTACTTCTACGCTTGCAGCGTAAGCGTAAAATTACTTCCAGCAAGTAATGTTACGGTTCGCTGCTTACGACATTCACACATCATTTAACGCAGTTGTATTTTGCCAAGTTGCTAACTGAACACCTCAAACTACGTTATAAACAACAGAGAAATCTTTCTACTATCAGTAGACACTACTAGACATCATCATAACAGCCTTGTAGCCTCATGTAAGGTCGGCCCACCAGATTTTCGTCCTAAAAATTAATCTGTCTTACGTCATTTAAATCCTCACACCCTTCTTAATCAAGTTACCTTGCACGTAAAACTCCAATGGTGTATCCCTCCCCATTTATCAAATCTTCTTTAACACACTGGACAAAAATCAGTTGACAAATATCTCGTTAGATATTTTTATCAACCGGACGGATGCGCGCTTAAATATGTTCTGGATCAATCGGTTGGAAAGCACCTAAAGAAAACTTTCCATTTATTAGTTTGAAGTAGGTCGGTGTATTAACTTTAAAAGTCAAAAACAAATGAATTGAAATATCGTTTAAACGTTTATGTTTTAAGCCTAGTTATGTAACTGCAAGTTTAACAACATCGGGATTTACAGTACGTTTACAACAACCTTACTTCTTACCATCTTATCTATCGTAATATTATAAATGCGAATGTTTGGAAGGATGGATAGATGTATGTTAGAGTTTGTAGCCTAAACTGCTGAACATATATCGATGAAATTTGGCACAGATGTAGAACATCGTCTGGAAGAACACCTCGGCTACTTACTTTTTTAAATTCCACGCGGATGAAGTCGCTGGCGACAGCTAGTATTGAATTATTTTTTGCCCTAATTTGAAATGAACAATCATACTAATATTATAAATGCGAAAGTTTGGATGGATGGATGGATGTTAGAGTTTGTAGCCTAAACTGCTGAACGGATTTCGATTAAAGTTGGTATAGATGTAGCGGATAGTCTGGAAGAACACATAGACTCCTCACTTTTGTTTTTTTTTTAATTCCACACGGACGTAGTCGCGGGCGAAAGCTAGTCATATTATCACATACAAGGCACTAATACGTAGTATTAAAAAAGTGCATAGTTTTACAGTACAAAACGTAGGAAGTGATCGGTGTCGAGTTTATAAAGTTGTGTGAATTTGAGTTCTATGATTAATGAAATACGGGTGAAGGCGGTAACTCAACTCTTGTACAGTCGCGTATCTGCGACCGTTACATTCGTTGAATATTCAGTATAATTCGTACGCGTCAAGATATAACATAAAAATACCCTGCAATGAAAGTAACAAGTTTTCTATATCGGTATTTATTTTGTGCAGATTGTTTTTTTTTTTAATTTGATGTATTGGAACGTTAACAAATGGATGGAAAATGCATTTTAGAACAAAGTTCATTAAATTACTTGCAGATTTCCAGAACATAACCTGTGAAACATTCTCGTCTGTAATTTAACAGTTTCCACAGACTGTAGTTCGGTTGTGTTTACAAACGATACACAGTAACTAAATGCGACGTGTTAGTTAGACCCCCCGGCATCATAAGATTCGCCTATTGGGTTCGACGGTTGTTTGAACTAGCATACGGTGAGCGTACCAACTGTCACTGTTTATTTAATCTGTGCGCTGTAGATTTTCAATTAATAGGTGGTAAATTAAACAAAACAATGTAGGAAATAAATAAATAAAATCAGACATTTCAATTTATTTATAAAGTACTAGCTTTCGCCCGCTACTCCGTCCGCGTGGAATTTAAAAAACAAAAGTGAGTAGCCTATGTGTTCCAGGGTACCCTCTACATCTATACCAAATTATATCGAAATCCGTTCAGCCGTTTAGGCTACAAACTCTAACTAACATCCATCCATCTAAACTTTCGCATTTATAATATTACATCAGGTGGGATCGTGGTTCAAGCCCAGGTTATTTATCGTAAATAAAAAGTACAAAACTTTGTCACAAAAAAACATGTTAATATGATTTAACTATAGGATCTAGTGTCTTGTTGTCTAATGACACCTTAATTTATGCAGGTAATAATAATGTACTATGCACGCTTATAATGAAACTATCGTATCGGCATTCTTAGAGCGGGCGCACACCTTTGACTAAATTATCGCACAACAGTTGTGCGATGGTCGATTGTTTCGCAGCTAATTTAACTGTTTAGTTGCACAACTAAAAATCGAGACTAAACAGTTGTGAAATAGTTTAATTTCAGGTGCGCACGTTCTTATTGTGACAACTGAAATAAAACTATAGTAAAACGGAATGCTTTCATGAAGAATGTCAAACGTGGCGAATAACTCTTGTTCGACATTCCACCACTCGACAACGTTCACCGTAAGCCTTTTTTGTCAATCACATGTTCGGCATAGCCTTAAATTGTTATACGGATAGCACTTTTCTTCTATACTCCTTTAAATTTTTATATATTTTTACCTTCAGTGTAATGTCCTTGCTTATGCATAACCACGCTCCTGCATGATTACAAGTTTAAGAGTTTCCGCTGCTGACGCAGTATAAGCCTTACATTACAAGTATACGATGTAGTACTAGAAATCTCTTAAGATTTTCTTAAAATTTTTAATTACCTACTATAAAAAATGTCTATCACAGCAAACTTTGCTGTTCTTTTTGCCCTTTCCTCTAACCGACGCGACGGTTTCACCTATCTAAGATACCTATCTATTTTTCCAAAGCGAATGATAGGGAAAAACAATTTTTTTACAGGTGTTTTAACATTGGTAACCCACTGTTAAAGGTAAGAGCAAGATGATCAGGGAAAGGACAGGCTGTTGTCCACATTACAAGCAAAATTACAAATTATAACGTGACAAATAATATTATATCGTATTGTAAGGCACAACTATTTTAACAATATTTTGATAATTATATTTTTGAGACAATGCTATATCTATTTGATGTAAACTACGCAGATATTTAAATGTAATGATCATTAATTTATAATAAAGCAACATAAAGTGGCCTTCCCATTGTAGCAGTCACAGTTACGTATAATTACACGGTCGGGATTTTCCAGGCCGTTCAACTTTAAACACTCCTAGACAAAATCTTGCTTCTAGAAATAATATTAATCATTAAATTATGCTAAATCTTGTAAATTTGTTTCAAAAACTCTTTAGAACATTTTATGTTCGGACATAATAGAAAGGCAGAGAGTTAAAAATTGAATCATGGTTTAGACAATGAAAAAAAAAAACAAATATAGATAATTTATATGATAGTCAATATAGATATGTTTTACTTTTTAGAAGCAATAAACAACAGCAAAGCTCCCTGGAACGAGAATCGTACAAATTGAATCAAGAGTCTCGTAACTTTTCATATAAAATGATATCGCGTTATGGATCTGTCGTGGTACTGCAATATTGTCCTCCAGCTTCTAGAATTGTCCATTGGTACTATCTCGTATTTATTATTAAACAAATACAATGTTTTCAAAACAGTTTTACAGTTGAATTCAGATTCATACAATACAAAGGGAATTTTCAAGCGAATATAGCCTTAGGCTTTTACAATAATCGATGTTTGTATTTCCGATAAAATGGCTCGGGCTTTAACAATCTAACGTATTTCATTTTTTATATGGTAAAAATGATTTAGGCTTTTTTCATCTTTATTCGTTCAATACAAACGTGAAGCGTCAACAACCTAATGATAAAATAAATCAGTCCTTATTACACGCCTTATTAATTATTAAAAAATGTTATCTAGTAAAAATAACAATCAAATTAAACTTTATATCATTGCTAAATAGTATTATAATTATGATATGTGTTTTTAGGAATGTAGTTATGTAATATAACTACACGTATGTGCTTATAAAAAGAGCGTCAGTGGCTCAGGGGTTTAAGCACTTGATTTGTAATCTACTTGGTCTTGAGTTCGAATCCCGCCATGTACCAATGTGATTTTTCGAATTTCATATGTACATAATTTACCCGACGTTCTTACGGTGAAGGACAACATCGTGATGCAACGCACATATCGGAGAAAAATTCAAAGATATTTGTGAAGTCAACCAACCCACACTGGGCCAGCGTGGTTGACTAAGGACGAGTCACCCTAACTTAGGGTATGCTCCGAGCCTCTTAGTGGGGACGTATAGTGTGCTAGTGCTGATGATGATGTGCCTCTAAAATTTAATTACTTTTAGAAAATAATTTTACAGTGGAATTGTGAATTTAATTTTATAATTTACTAAAAAGTGTCATAATACATGATTGTTGAAAAATGTAATAATAATGCAAAATACATTACGCGTCATTTCAATGCTTGCCCACAAATTAAGGGAGCAAATATACGTGTTCATATGAAATGAAAACTCGGCGTAGTAAACGGTGAAACGATTGATGCTCACTCCCGTTTAATTGATCAACAAATATTCCAAACATTTCTATTCTATTTTCAGTGTAACAAGGATTTAGCTTTTTACACGTTTTTCTTATAAAAAATACGTCGAGCTTTGTTCCTGGCAATTAACTTTAGCAGCGTTCTCGGTGGTGAAAAGTACACAAACGGTGTAAAATAAAACAAGCGCTTATTTAATTTGCTAAGGCCTGATTCCTCATTCCGTACCCTTAGTGGAAAACACCGCATGTATTGGTTACCTTAAGTTTTAATTGCTGAAATATTTGTACAGAAACATTACTCTCTTTTAATTAAAAAAAAAACATAGCAATATGTTTCTTTAGGGGTTTCTGAGTTTTTCTTATTTTATCCGTATCAGTGAGAATTAGTGAGATTAATTTAACAATTTGTAATAAAACAAATTTATAGCCAAGCATTTTCAAGAAGTTTTTGCTTTAGTCAAAGATGTAATTGAATATATATCCGTTATTATCAAAGTGGTTTTTATTATTTTCATGTCATAAGTGGTCAAAAGAGCAAGCGGCCACCTAAAGCCGCCAAAATAAAGAAGCGACCGCAGCCTATAGACATCCGCGATGCGTTGCCAGTAGCAGGAGACGCACATAAAGAGGATATTTCCCCTTCCTATGCATCTACCGTCAAATCCACTTTCTCATCAAGAAAATTAAAGGGTGAAGAGGAAAAGGGACTAAAATTAGGTCGGAGGAGGCGGAATTGCGCCCACTTCACGTTGTCCTCTGTTTTTCTCTATTTTCTAATTCTTCATAATTTTAATTAAAATTTTCTAGCATGTTGGAAAGTAAGTGTATTTTTTTGTCTTTGAAAAGTTATCTATTTAAATTTACGAATATGCGAAAAATGTCAGGATATAATGAAAGTATAAAATCATCAAGACGATCGGAATTGAAACAACGTACGTTCGCTGCGCTTCTATATTATTTGATCGGTTCAATTTATTAAATTCTCTCGCTTTGTTCGACGTGGTCCGAGAACGAAAAAAAAGCACCAAATCCAATCTCTTGCGTAGCGCGGTAAATTAAATATGGTCAACAAGGCAAATACGGGGCCGCCGGCTAGGACTTGAAGACTCGCGCCGAAAGTGGACGTCGGCGTTCCATTCTGCTTCTTTTCTATTTGTCTAAAATATTGCAATCGAATGCATTTTGGTATGGTATATTGAAACCTCAGAGTGGGTGAGGATTTCTCATCCGTTCACGCATGGGGCGAGGGTAGGAGGGGGTGGGCCGTCGCCTCCCCTGCCACCCGGCGTCCCCATGCGCCCGCTTTCTAAACCTCCTCGCAAATAGTATACACGTTTGCTTGGCAACATTTCATACTTAGTGTATACAAATAATGTACGCGGCGTGGCTACAAACTGCGCAAAGGGAATGCTAATGCGAGCAATGCAGGCCTAAAGTTAAATCGCAGGTTGCAGGACGGCAGCGGAGGGGGCTGCAGCGGTTTGCCAGCTTGTCAACCTTCGCCTGCGTAGACCCGCTCCGCATCATTCCTCTGTCTCTCGCTCTCAACTCACAAGGAATTTGTCAGTAGGACATTAAATTTAAAAATAAAATCATTACACAGTAGAGCCCCATTTTTTTGTTTTATTGTTGGGAAGCCTTACATAGGTTGGCTGAGTAGAAAAACTCGAAGGAAATTAATCGTAGAAGTACACAGATACTTGATTTCGACACAGTTTACAAAACTACAAAAATTCTGGACGTTAATTGCAAAACAATAGAACGTCAGCGTGACAAAGTATTAGGCATGCAAATCCTGTGCGATGTAAAAGCCTGATGTAGCACACAAAAGGCACATGGGAGACTGCATGCAAACGAGCGACGAGCTGCCGAAAATTTAGCTCAACACGTGTGATAACGTGCAGCCATTACCGTGGCCGCAGCGGCAGCGACAAGAGGCCCGCACGACGCACCCTCCCTTGCCCTCCTCTACCCTGTCCTACCCCGCGCCCCGCACACACGCCGCCCGATTCGAAATGCGAAACGCACAGCCAACACACCTATCTAATATCGCCCGATGTATTTTGAATAATTGCTGGCCGGCGGCGGCAGAATGCGATTTCACAAAGGCCGGTGGCGTCCAGTGCGACGGAAAATGTCTTGCTTGGGGATTTAGCCCATCATAAGGACAGCGCTTTGTAGTAAAAGTGGCGCGCCGGTAAGAGTCCTCCCGTTTGTTTAGGTGCGACGTGTCGCAGCGCCGCATCTCACCCCGCCGGCTGCTATCCCTGCTTTGTATTGGTGACATGTGATAATTCTGCAAACGAAGTGCCATTGCGATAGCTCAAGTATCTAACACTCCCTCGATGACACTTTCGCTGTTCGTCGATAAACCGAATATGTAGATATATCATTTTAAATTAGCTCTTTCGTGAGATATTATTAATCACAATATCCAACAACTATTTTCGTTCGAAACCATATTTCATTCGTTCGTTGATTGTCAACGATGTTAAAAAAACTTAAGCATTAAAAACACACGCCAATAAACTGAACAAAAAACAACTCCGACCGGAACAATTATCGGGCTGTTGAGAAATAAAATTGAATTAATTTTTAATGTGTTAGCGAATACAATTGGGTTCCTGTGTTTTTTTATTCCGCCCCCGCCCCGATTCATTAAGGCGTTACCTATTGTCAGCACTGGAGCAGCAATTAACACACGATTATAGAAATGCAATAAAGCGTTGAAAGAAATATATTGTAGCGACGATCGCCGAGCGGAATTGTCACTTACTACCGGAATAATTCTCCGTGACATGGATCCAAAGAAAGATGAAGCGTATATTGATCTTATATTGTCAGAAAATATTAACACTAGGAAATAATTATTTGTATCTTAGTCGGTTCCATGTTAAAATTGCTTGACACATTAGTTATACAGTTTTCATGTGATTTTAAATTACAACAATTTTGAAAAATCCGATTAAAATTGATTGCACCATCTAGTAGTATACTATACTGCCGTGATGTATCGTGGTGTGATCGCCCCTGCCGCTGAACTGAGACATCGTACGACACAGTGACCCAATGATGGTAGAGGGGTCGTATATCGAACGCAATCTGTGATACATACCGACACACAATTGAGACGATCGCTGAACGTTTTTGTGATAGTGAAAAACAGTTTAACTTGTTTTCGAGGATTATACATATCATTTTGTGTAAAATTAAAAAAGAATCATATGTAAGTATTACATTAGTAGGTATATATAATAGTAACTAAAAGTACAGCACATGACTTGTCATATTTTAGTAGTTTATCATTATTGAGCTTTTTTAGGAGACAGTAAAATTATTTATTATGATTTTTTTATGTAAAAACTATGTTTTTTTGCCACAAAGTACTTGGTTCTTTTCAGATTTTTATAATGTTTCCATTAAAAATATTCTAACATCAGCCGGTTGTCCCAAGTTTATAATGCATTGGTTCCGCGGTCAGGGCCGGCGTTTCGCGAACCCGTCGCTCGGCCACATAACAAGTCGCAATGCTACGCTGATTCTAATTACCACAGAATAATATCAACGATAGCAATCGATCTAACGGCGCTTGCCAACCCCCTAACCGTAGGGGGTTTGCACCCTCCACCCGCCGCCCCTCGCCTACGAGAGGTGTGCGCCACGCAAGTTCGTGAAGTCAAATTTGTTAATTCGTCAGCGTAGAGTCGGCCGAATGTATTCCGTTGCATGATGGCGGACTAAATATCTTCTGTCAGACTTGAATTTTATTAACTGAAGTAGCTAGAGTTAATTACAAGTAACTAGAATTATATTGCTAGTATATTTAACAAGCAGTTGCTCGCGACTTCGTCAAAAACATCTAGTTATAAAAAAATCTTTATAATTTATTTATTTAATATTGAAAGTGTTTTTTTTTTTCAATTGAGTAAACATTCAGTAATTTTTGAGTTTACTATTTAAATAAAATAAAATCTGCCCTATCTAGATATAAGAGTCTGTTAAGATTTGTTTTTTTTTTACACAAAAAGTATCACAAACATAAATTCAAGTCCATGCTGGAAGTTCCCTTGTCCTAGAATAGCTAAAAACATGACTCTGCTTACTTCGTCTGCATGATGAATGGCAATAGTCTCTTATGTGTTCTAAATTCGTTATGTATAATAGCAAATAATCAATACCTTTAGCTGTTACCATTTGACATCAGAGACAATACAGATTATGACGTTAGTATCAGCCCTCGTCTATTCTTAGAGTTGACATTGATGCTAAAAGACTCTTTTGTATTAGATATTGTATAGAAAATTCCCGATAGAACAGCTGTTTAGAACAATCTACACTATTTTTGCTTCATGATTTTCTCTTTCAGTGTTTTACGGTAATACAAGTACAAAACGAAAATTTACAATACCTATAATGTTGCACCGTATGTCCGTTAGATAACAAATTTAAGACTTGGCGGACACAGATCGGAACATCCGCTTTTGACATTTACTAGCCAAACAAACGCAACAGGAACCCTTGTGTGTTGAACTAAGAACTGCTTGTTGCTGAACTAAATGTGTTGAAAAAGACTGTTAGCCGAAAAGATTAATTTTAATGTTTGATAAAACCCTCGAAGAATAACAGTCGGATTTAGAAATAAATAATTTGGAAATTGAACTATAAGAGCTATGCCTTTAGATGTTGTTTTACTAGCTTTCGCGCGCGACTCCGTCTGCGTGGAATTAAAAAAAAAAACAAAAGCAAGTACCATATGTGTTCTTCCAGACTATCATCCTCTACATCTATGCCAAATTTCATCGAGATCCGTTCGGCCGTTTAGGCTACAAACTCTAACAAACATCCATCTATCCATCCATCCTTCTAAACGTTCGCAATTATAATATTAGTAAGATTAGTAAGATTTAAATGGGTAAGGAATAAACGTACTTGACTGTTTAAATGCTAAGACATTTTTGTACATAAGTTTTTTGTTGTGGTATGGTAATTAAATGATACGTAATTAAATATAAAATGCGCGGCAAAGAGGCGCAACGGTGCTTGCAGCCGCATCCCGGTGCACCGTACTTGCATCAAACATTCCCTCCCAACGGCCCATTTGACTTTGCAAAAAGCGAAAACAATAAGAAAAGGCAAAAGTGCCCGCTCGCATTCCCCCTTTCCAAGTGACTTCACACATGGTCTTTGTTCGAACTAATACACGATAGCAACAAAGCCGTCAAAGAAGTGTTCTCTTATTCGGGACGGTGACATAAAGTTCATTAAAGGCGAACTGAGCGTGTTGGAGTGGCCGCCGGCGCTGGGGGCCGTCGATCGCCTGCCCCGAGCCCCCGGCCCCTCCTCCCCTACTCCCCCTCTACCCGCGCCGCCTAATATTTTCTATCTCAATATTAATGTCAGGAACGCCGTTAACGTCACCCCCTCGACTAAACAGCGAACGTTGGCATCATCATTATTTTCGGCGATAGCTGTCTTAGCCCCCGCCCTACAATAATTAAACTAGACTTCAACGTACAATTATCTTAAGAAAACATTCGTTTTAGTTTAGTTGCTTCGGCTTTGAATATGCAGTAACTTAGTGGTAGGTCATGGTCATATTTCACCAAGGATTTTCAATTTATTTTGGAAACTTATGTATAAAAAATAGCATAACTTTCTTAAATTATGGATTTTAAATAATCTATTAAAATCAACAGATGAAAAGAATGCAACTGTGTTGCCGGCAAGTTTCTCTGTTCCAAAAACGTTTTTAAGTTTTTTTTAATTTTCGCTTATCACATGATTTGCAATCTCAACTTCAGATTTAATATACTAAGATAACTAGTGTAGAGAAGTAATGAATTAGAAAATTCAATTACTTGCATTCGGGTATTACTTTTATGGTTATGGTATTTAAAGCAAACAATATAGACATATACAGTTTGATTGGAACTAACCAAACGAGCCTCTTTGCCTTTTAACTTGTCTCGACAAGACAAAGCTGGTGTGCCAGCGAGCCACCACGATGTAATTCCTCACTAATGGATGGCTTTCCGCACTTAGGTTTTACACTCGCGCTACTGTCGTGGCTTAAGTGCTTTATTCTCTCGCAAGATTACCTGTTAACTTCATGCTTCATGTACGTCACAGTTGATATTAAACTCTATCTCAAAATGGTTGTGTTAAACGATTGATTTGAATAATCAAACTTACTACATTACATATAGAGCTTTCGAAACGCCAACATTCTGTATCGGTATTGGAAAACTAGAAATTTACATTTGCTCGCAAGTGATTTGAATCGGGTCATTGAGTTTAATAGATTAATAAGTGACCCCGTTTAGAAATCCCTGGCTCGGAAGGAATCAGATAGGTGTCCAGCTACAATCAACAATTACAAATATGCCAATAAATAACTGGATTTTAATTTTTTTTCCTCTTTAATACATTTTTTAATTGTTGTTATTCTACGACAATGTTTTTTTTATGTGTTCTTATATGTATTAACCAAAAAAATCGTAACGTTGTTAAAATCCAATAATTAGGTTTGTGAAGAAAGAAAATTACTAGGATTGTTTGACATAAAAACATCATTACAATTTAAAAAACTTTAACATAAATTAAGCTTAAACAATAGATCTGGCGGTCCTATACCACCACAAAGCTTTTGATCCGCCCATTAAGAAACAGTCAAGTATAGAAACGAAGCATACGATCTGATTTTATACTAAATTGAATGGATAGAAAGTATGTTATAGCGTAATGTAAAAGAAGCGTAGCAGCGGTGCTACGGTATGTCTATTTCAATTTAGGTGCAGGCCTACGCTGCTACCAAACTCACGTAGCATGTGTCCTTGCATTTCCACTTCCAAAGAGCGGTGTACGTAAATTTTATTTAAAAAGTACTTAAAAAGTAGTGCTAAAGATTCTTGTTTAGATCTTCCCTTTACTACACATTGAATATTTGATATGACCACCTCAAATTTAACACATTTACTCCATATCATGAAAAGAGTAGTAACAATGTCAATGTGTTTTCAGGGCAGTGTAGATCTGTTGTGTTTTAGAATCGAGGCATAACTTCCAATGTTGTACTGACACGGAACTCTCGCCCCCTGGACCTAACGTTCAGTGTTGAACAAGGCCGGTATTTCAACAACAAACAACAACAAATCCGAGTCGCGAGTCAGCGCAATCGATCCGGCGAGCAATTTAAAATCCACTTAAAGACAACCGCAGACTGTTAATCGAAAACTTGGCGATGGAGCGGACCTATCCACTGGGAACCTCTAATTGCCTATATTAAAATAACTGACGTATGTCAAACATATACAGTGCGGGTAGTGGTGCCTGGCACGGACCTTCACATGTTAATAATCATTATGATAGTATCAAGTATGCGATACTGGCGTACACCATTGAATCAGGGCTGCCTCTGCGGCACGGAGCGCTTGTAAAGTCGCCGACAGTATTACCCGCCCGTCCTATCTTACCTCTATACTTCATTTGATACACATGCTCACAATGCCAGCTGAATTCACTGCGTGGGTACAGTCGGGGAAACTGGTGGTGTTCTACCTTAAACGTTTGAACATTCTAAAACAAGACGCGGAACAAAAATCAATACAACACAGTTTACAAATGTGTCAAACACACATTTTTAAACTAATACAGTAGAATGCTACTTTTGTGCAAAATTCTATGTGCATCTCCAATAAAAATTAATAAACATGACGTTTGAAATAAATGACAGCCCTGTGCACTTCGCGCCCTCTCGCGGACGGGCCTAACCAACGTTGCTCGTATTCCCAGGTCCCAGTCTGTTTTCCGCACGATAAATACGCTTTAGCAGTGCAACGAACCTGAAGTATTAATACCTACTCATTTGCAACAGTGGAGAACAAACGCACCACATGGGTGTCGGCGGATGGCGTTACATTTAAATTATCAAGCTCTGCTTTCACTGGCATCTATATGTGGGTTTTCATTGGTGGAATATTAAAAAAACATATATTGTACAAATAATACTAATTGAAAATATAAGGTCTTAATATTCCTGCTTACAATAGACCTAGTATTACTGACAAAGTTCCCGCTTACACTTTGAAAACCTTTGTATAAATTTAAGCTTGCTTGTAACTACGTAACTTAAAACTACACAAGTTTTACTTAATTATTATTGGTTCAATAATGCAATTCAGTTTTCCGTGCAAGGTTTATCAAAATTATTTAAATTTCGGATTTATTAAGGTTCTGCTTGACATGGTCGAAGTTTAAAACATTTCATGTAACATTTTCATAGCACAAAATGTAGCTCTTATTAATTTTCTTGAATATATAATCACTGAAATGGAAGTGACATGGATAAGAATATCGAGATGACGGCATATGTGATTTATTTATAAAAACAGTGTATCTGAGAAAATTTTAATTTGTTCGTAAGACAAAGATTACGCGCAAAATGTCTGTCCAGATTAGTGCAAGTGCAGGGATTCGATTGACGTCAATGAATGGGTGTAAGCTTAGACTACTTAAATTAATGAGGGATTTCGCATTCAATATGTGATTGACTTATATGGCATTAACCACTCATTAAGTCTTTGAATATGTTTCTCTCGTTAATCGATTTCTCTCGTGGCATACAATTTTATAGAAGTATGTAACTGGTGTAAAGTAGATTAGTAGGTACCATCAAGTATGACAAAACGCAGAGGTTACACATGCTACGTTTAAAAGACAATAGTCATTTATGGATATTTTAAAACACGTAATTACCACAATACATTTTCAATAATATAATAATGTTGATGGAAGTAGTTCTTGATTCAATTAAAAAAAAACGAACGATTTTCAAAACGACAGCTCGCAATTACAACCACGTATGAAATGTGAGAGTGACGATGAAATGGAAACAACGGTAAATTTCCATTATAACTCGTATTGCCTCACGCCGAGCTTGCCCAATCCGCAGTCAGTAGGCAATTCGTTTCGCGTTTCTAATTCTGAAAGCCGTCACAACTTTGCATACGCGCGAAAAACTGCAGCCTGCGTTCGAAAATATTCACGTAGCAGTAATGACGGTTCGAAACTTTGTTTAATTTTTTTTTATGCTCGAAAAAAATTCTGAGACACTTTACCAGGTCGCCGATTTAAAAAAAAAAATCTAATTGCTTGCATCTCAGCAAATAATTGGTAAATTAACGGCACTACTACGTTTAAATTAAAAATCCCTTGTTTTTATATTTCACGTAGAACAGTTGTTATAAAGCGAAACATATATAATCTATACTTAATATAATAAAGCGTAAACACACACTTCTTTGTTGCCTAAGATGTCAGCAATTACAGAATATTTTTGAATAATTATTTTTTTAATAAAAAGCCCTACACTTACGTCACGCATTGGGCTATATGTTTTCACGCCATTAAACTTGGGGGTTAATATTTTGAATAAAATCCTAATGTGGGAAAAAGATCATACGTTGCTGCCAACATCAAGGAAGCAAGATTGCCATAGTTTGTTATCATGTCATGTCATTTTGACATTTGCAATTGATAATTTGAAAAATGTATGTAAACAATGAAATAAAGTTTTTATGATTTCACGCGGATGTAGCCGTACGGGAACAGCTAGTATTATTATAATTAAACTGTGGTAATTAATAATCCACTGTCCGTATTTAAATTTCCATCCGAAACAATTAGATTAATTTCATTAATATTATAAGTTATTTATTATTAAAAGTGTAATCCTAACGATTTGTTCATATTTTACATTTAATTACATTCGAGGAATACCAAATTCGTCAAATGTAATTAATACGTTGCGCATTTTAATTAATTTACTAATAGACGTTTACATTGGTAACCAATGGTCACAACTGTTGGTGTTTGGTTGATTGATTGACTCTGTTGATTTTAAATAGAATACATTTAATCATGCTTCATGGCTGCTGTTAGGCGAGTATACGAATGCGAACAAAATCTTAAACAACAATCGGATTCTACACAACTCCTTAATATAGCTACGTTAGATTATCAAATTAAATCTACAACTGATAGATAGGTGTACTGTAATTATCACATATCCATTGAATTTATTATTTTATATTTATTTTAATAAACACAGTAGCTCATATTATGGATTACTGGAATAATTCATTTTGGCTAGTAATTTTCGATACGTTACAAATTGTTAGATTACAACAACTATGAGCACAGTGGAAATTAATTGCTGCCATAAAAATTGTATCCCGAGAAGTATGACAAGTGTTGAATGCGAAAAACGAAGATCAAACGATACCGGCGGCGCGTCGACACCTTTTAAAATGGCGTCAAATCGCGCAATTTCCGCACCGGTTCGTTACCTATATCTCGATTATTTCCCGACCGATTCTCCGGCGCCGCGCCGCGCCGACTGCGAGTGGATCGCGTTTTGTTAATCAGTGTGTCGTTTTTACGCTACATGCTCTCCCGCCTCAATTTCATGCAATGTTTATGTAACGTCTTTTAACTTAATAGCAAAGTTAACATGTTTAAAATTATAAACAGGGTGTCAACAATATAATACTTAAGAAACCTGTAATTCATCCGTATGATCAATCTAATTAATTATAATCCTGATGAGAAATAAACGCTTAACACATTTAAAATATACATATAATTTAAAATCACAATAAAGTTGAACAAAACAGGTATCATCATCATTAGTATCATCATTTAGGTGAAAATTTTATATTTTTTATCTTACTGATCGATCGTGTTATTGCAAAGGTACAGTCGGGGAAACTGCCGGTGTTCCACCTTAAAGGCTACAATGGTTTTAACATTTTTAAAACAAGACGCGGACAAAAATCAATCAGCTTATAAATATGTCTGTACGAAATAAAGTCGGTTAGTGATACACGGCTAGTTTCTTTTTATTATTATCCCTTCATTTGCAATCCATTCTATCTAATTGGTTATTTGTAAGAAGGGACGGAGTTTGTCTCGTTGCAATGAACAAGCAATGTTTCCTTAAGTGGACCTGTACCTACTCTGGACTACTGGACTGTACCTACATTAGAGAATGGTTCAAGAATTAAGTTACAATTATTTTTGGACTATAAAAATTATACCACTTGGAATCGTATACTTCGCGAATGTAATAATTATTTCTTTATAATAATACTAGGAATAAATATAATTATTTAATTTACAACAAAGGTTAGATATAAACAAATTTAAAGTCAATATGACAGTCAGGTCAGCGTTAGTGTAAATGATGCAATGCAATGCATACATTTTTATACGCGGTACATAATTAAAAAATAACTAAACTACAATAAATTTGTAGCATCATTAAATTCTAATTTAAAACATTTGGAATCTTAATTGCGATTAATCCGATATGCCTGTATTATAAGGGGATATCGTGTAATTTGCCATTTCGTCGCGTAAAAGGGATGATTAAAACGTTATCATATTAAAGAATAATGAAACGGAACGTGTGAGTAAAATAACAATGGCCCGTACACTCAATCACCGGCATACCTCTATGGAAACTGGGCGCCTCAATAATTTGAAAGCCTTACGCTTAGGAATTTACACGTGAAAAATTGAAGGGAAAAAATTCGGATCGACCACCCCTAGTCGCCACCCTGTGCGCCCTCCTCTCGTGTAGCCTCTACTTTTTCATCTGTTTGCCGCGGAGGCAGGATATTAATGAATTTCCTCGGTCCAGCGGCGGCTCGTGATTAGTTCACTAATGACATTAGCTTCCTTCTATCGTATGGGGATCCTATTGTTTAGCGATACGCGAGCGGCGCACTCGATGCCGCCATACCAAGTCAACCGCTTACGGCAACAAAGATTTTTTAATTTAGTAAAAGCGTGTGTATACATTTTTTAATACGTCTGTCATGTCAATCTCTTTGATCTCAGATCTTATTCTAAATATTAATAGCTCTTAAAATTCCTTTTTATTGGAATATAATGGTCGATTTGTTTGAAACGAATGCTCGTAATGAGATGAAATTTTTACGGGACAGTTTCGTATTTCGCGTTACGGCTTGGATTTTTATGAATTACGTACACCTCTCAAAAACTGACCAATTAACCTCTGCAAAAAGTCAGAATTATATCAGAATAGGTATAAGGGAAAGTATTCATAAATTCAGTGAAAATAAGCATGAATTTAGCTTGTATTAAATGGAGGTACAGGCACGACTTGGGCGGCGGTGGGTACGTTGCATTTCGGAAGGGTTTTTACGGCCCTCCCATGTAGGAGGTAAGCGGAGCGTTGAGATTATAAATCAACCTCATATTGTGATTTGGCAAGCCTCGTTACAGCAACAATACCCGGTATTTGCATTTAAAATATTTTAGGGGCTTTATTTATTGTTTGGCGTAATCCAATATGTTTGGTCGATAGGCTCGGTATGCCACAGGGTCTGGTTTCTTTAAGTGTTTTTGAATATAAGTATAACGATTTACATTAATAAATGATGTAGTTTGAGTTTGGAATAAAAATACGCTAACTTCAAACTAAAATGAGATTAAACCCATCAAAGTAAAACTCTGCTTTCATTGTAAAATAATGTTATGTATACGAACGGGGTGTGCACTCAAATTTCAATCAGAACTGTTTGCACAAAGTACGGTTATAAGCGAAGCATAGCTTTTTGGAGTCCTACCTTCACTCGCTTTAAACGTATCTCGATATTTTGATGTAATTCTAAATTATGTTGATAGAGATGAGTTTTACTAGTTTCAAATTGTACGAAAGTGAAATTGTATCGTAACATGTTTATTGAAATTTAGTTAGTTTGATGTTTCTAGAAATAAAAATAATGAAACAGTTATTATGTTTATGTTAAGTACATACATTTTACTTAAGGACTGAACTATGGGCAATGTTCGAATTATATTATAGGCAACAAATCTTTCGTTTCTATATTTGTCTTTGTATTAAGGCGACGACACGCGACCTCCGTCTTAAATAAAAATAACGGCGATGACGTTTGTGTGCGTGCGCGCGATTTGTATATTTACAATACACGAATCACACTTACAAATGAACCGAACAATAAGGACATGTTAGGTTTGTTGCCCACACATATGATAATAACATTTATTTTAATCCAATAAGGAGAAGCAATTAACCACGTTTTTAACGTTTTGTGTTCGAAAAATCTAACAGTGAGCAGATAATGGCTGATGAGGATGCTCAAATGTTATTAAAAAACACACGTACAAACTAACATGAGTAATTCAAATTTCACATATTTACAAGTGTAAGAAGAGTCTAATGCAATGCAACTTAGAGTTAAGAAGTGTTACATAAAGACTAACACGGTTTTTCGTGCATCTGTTAATGTATCAGCAACGTACAGTTCAACGTGTTCCAAATTCAATTCAATAAATAAAACAAAACTGTTTTCAATAAATTACTTGGATGTTAAATTCATATATTTGTGTGATATGTTTAAATGGATCATCCGTCCTGCTTGGTGGGACTCAAGCTGCGTTTGAAATGTTAAAATCTGCAACATTTTTGTTACGGTCTTGATTTCCTAAACGTGGCTTTATACTAACGAAACTTTTTACAATAACATATAGACATTCCTTTCATTCTCTTAGAAAAAATAACACGGGTTTCTGCAATGGAAACTTACGGCGATGAATATTAATCAATTAAGTGCAAATCAATCTTAATGACGTCTATAATCCACATAACATAATATTTTTAATAGTGTCTATACATGTTGCTGTATATGTCAATTGAGTATCATTTGCATTGCAATATAATTTAGTAGTTTCGTACCTTCACGCGATAGCTATCGCACAGTGGCGCTGTGTGCACCGCCCTTATACATTAAATGCATGAAATATGCCCTGATTTGAAACAATGGGAAAATATACATATAATAACATCAATGAATAACAATAGCGTATAAATTATCATTTAAACTGTTGTATACTTTATAAAATATTATAGCCCTTGTGTTTTGTGTACGCATACCCAGCCGTATGATTTGTTAGAATTAATATTGAACGAATTTGAGACGAAGTAGTTCGTTAGTTAATTCACGTTTATTTTATATCCAAGCCATGCTAAAAAAACCTTTATTGTAGATTTCTCATTCTAAATCAACACTTAGGGGACCACTTAAAGACTTTATTACAATTAATAATTTAAATCGTATCTCTTAATGATGAGATTTATGTCAACTAAGATTTTTTTTATCGTATAAGATGACAAACGAACGAGCGGCCACTGGAATTCGCTAATTAATTTTAATGACAAGTAAAATCCTGATAACTGGTACTTGTGTTGGTACCAGCCTTGAACTTGTGTCGTATTTCTCTCAGATTAAAAGTAGGGTAATGTTATTCTTCAATACGTGTGTACATTGAACTTCCTGCTTATATTACTTGACCGATTTTTAAAAAGTGTTGTTCTATTCATAATATTTAATGTAATATGGATTCATTCAAGTTATTTTCTGTTTTCAACAACTATTATTAGTGATATGTAATTTTATAGTAACAGAACATTCAAATTCTACTATTAATAGATACTAATTTATAGCATGATAAATGGTGAAATACAGAAATCCATTGATGGCAATTAAGCAAATGTTTGTCAAATTAGTCAAATTGTTATTAATTAGTGATATGGTATATCAGCTACATGTTTTATTAATTGGAACATCATTTCAATAACCGTTTTAATGATAGATTGATAATAACAAAATAAGTATTATTTGTATTCTATTCATCCTGTCAAAAATATGATTTTCGTTATTTGCATGTTATTCAAATAATGCATTGCATGTGACCATCGTACCCGATCGCCTAGACGGGATGGTAGACGTGTTTACTTGACTGTGGTAATAGGGTTGTCACTATATAGTTCTTACCTCTCTGCCTACTTCTTAATCAATCAAAATACATTACTAATTTTATTGGCTGCGACAATATCGTACATCGATTCTAAGTTAACTGTATAACCAAACTGGTTAAATATTATTCAGCAACCTGTAAATCCACATTATATTTAAATTAAAATTAGATTTAATTATACACAATCTGTGTTAAAAATAGCCTTAATGGGATCTGTAAGCGAACAGTATTACCTGTTTGTTAAATACTGTCTTATATGAAGATGTTCGAGGCCGGCGACAGTTGCCAGCCCTGGGGAGCTGAGCGACACGACTACCGTTTTGGTTCGTGAAACTCCAGCGCACGACCGCCATGTAGATGATTTTTTCGTGATCGACCCGCTCATTGTTCGGTAGCATTTATTGGATTGAAATTGTTTACAAGGGCCACCGTGGCACGGCGCCCCGTATAGCCCGAGGTACGCTCCGACGACATGGCATACGTGCTCGTACTTTGCGCCCCGTTTGGGGACCCGTCTTGCTCTACACCGACCAACGGTAACGACTGCATACTAAATTTTATGGTTCTGTACGCAACTTTGACTCACGTTTGAATGTTATACAAAGTTAACATTGGCTACGATATCTGTAACAAAATAAATAATTCAATGACTTGTTAGCGGCCACTGTCCACGATCTATAATACTAAAACTTCTGCCTTGTGATTATTAAACAAAAAGTAGGAACGTCAGTAAAATTGAGAAGCATTACCGATTAATTTAATATGTAGTGTAATAAACATCTACTATCGATGAAAATAAACTTGTAGAAAACTTCGAATTACGTTTACTACTAGTATGAAAAATCTATTTTCATTCGACATTATAATTAACACAAAGTCGTTAAGTATTTAAGCGCTTGTATTTACGGAATGTGTCCCATTTGACTAATACACAGTCGGCGAAAGTTTTTTGTTCCCATCAGTACTTATGTACAGTTATTATTTCATAGAATGCAAATGTCGGCAATTGTAACGACTTGTTAAGAATTCGAAATTTCTGGAGCATGTCGCATGCGTCGCTGTTTGTTTCGACCGCGGGGAATCCACCTGCTACTCAACGCTGTAATACCGATTTGTGTTAACAAAGGACTCATTTTAATATATAATTTAAAGAACAATGCCAAACCGGTAGTGGAATGAGTAATTAACTTACGTTTTCCAATATGAAGAATACACAAATTAAAATATTATGTATACAATAATACCATGTATGTCTATGAGAACGTAAAATGCGATATGATGAATGATAGGTAAGTCATAGAGTAAGTATCAAGTAGACATAGAGTAAGACGAGAGGAGAGAGATGGTCAGGGAATTTATGTAATGTGTTATGTTTTTTATTGAAAAGGATTATGGAAATATTATTCAACATTGATACATTGGTTTTAATGTTTTTTACACTTCAAAATGTTCAATGCCAGGCCGCAGATTATTTGTCAGAATACTCTTTGAACTCGTAAGAGCACGCTAAAAGGCTAATTAGCAACACGGCCTAGACAAGTTTCGTCTGATAAGATCATAGGCATTCTTGAAACTGGTTCATTATTATTCTCACCAATATGTGAATTCACAAGAGATGTTAACCCAAAAATGTGTTTCCTTTATAAGTAACTAACTGTTCCCTTGCAGCTTCATCCGCGTGAAAGTATAAAAATTTCATTTCATTGTTTACCTACATTTGTCAAATTATCAATTGCAAATGTCAAAATGACAGACATGATGACAAACTATAGCAACTTATGGTCTCTTTCCCACATTAGGGTTTTTATCCAAAATATTTACCCCTAAGTTCAATGGCGTGAAAATATATAGCCTAAAGCGTGACGTAAGTGTAGGGCTTTTTATTAAAAAAGAATTATTTGGCAACAAAGAAGTGTGTATTTACGCTTTATTATATTAAGTATAAATTGTTTTTTAACCTCATAATGTATTGATTTAGCATATTACAATACAAAAAAGAAAACCTTTATCGTCGTTTCTATACATACACTTAAAAACAGTTTACTTTGATTTCAGCAAAACATTGGGGTTCCTGATTTCTACTCATGTACTTTTTAAGTCGTGCTATTCTGAATGCCGTCAATATCCAGTTCCGTTTTAAAAGTTTAAATATAAATTTAACTAAAGGTTATCCTTTAAGTATAGATGAAGACTGATAAGCGCACGACTAAAAGGTTGAAATGTTTCATTACTTCTTACTTCCGTCAAGGTGAAATATGCTATGGTAATTAAACTTGGGAAATTTTGTTGAAGTATATTACTGAAATATGTAGATAAAAAATCACTTAACATATCTCGCCTAGATTATATCAAAAGAATAATTACATATGAAATAACAAAAAAGACAATCTGCATATTTTACTGTACCGAGGAGTTAGAGAGAATGTAATGTATAAAACCCTTTAATATTATAAAAATAATAAAATGATAATATTATAAAAGGGGAAAGATTTGGATTTTTGGACTTTTGTATGTATTGAAATTAACTCAAAAACTCCTGGACAGATTTAAAAAAATTATTGCATCATTAAAAAGCTACGTTACCAGTGAGTAACATAGGCTAAGTTTTATACTTTTTTAAGTTCCACGTCGACGAAGTCGCGAGCAACAGCTAGTATACTAATAATATTAAAAATAGGAAAGAGTTGGATTTTTGTATGTATTGAAATAACTCTAAAACTACTGGGCCGATTTTAAAAACTCTTTTACCATAAAAAACACACGTTATCGCTGAGTAACATGGGCTATATTTTTAAATTTCACGTGGACGAAGACGCGAATAACATAGTATTTAATATAAAGTAATTTAATGTTATAGGTACATATACATGGCCTGACATTTACTACAAATTCAATAAATACTAGCTACTATACGTTTTTCATACGTTTGTGTTATGATCACTAGTTTTATTCCGGCCGTTACATTCTTTTTTTTAAATGTACTCGTGCTGATACGTGCCTTTCTCGTCCATCGCTTAATGCATTTATCCCGGCAATGGCGCACAACTCACACTCCTCTACCTATTAGTTAAGCCGACTTTTTATACCTTTTTTCAACCTTTCCATTTAAAATTTTTAGGTATTATGATTGGATTATAGGACGGGACGATAGAACGAAGTAATAAAACCTTTGTCCGGCTCTAGATTTTGCGAAATCACATTTAGTAAACGCAACTCTGTCCATTTGGATTATTTGGAATATGCTATTCAGTTTTTCATAGAATAATCTGGTAGTTTTTAGCTATGTTTGTACCTCGTGTTACTAGTATATGCGTTCCGGGTTAAACCTCCGAAACTAGCTAACTGTACTTGATGAAAATTGGTGTGTGAGTGTAATTTACTTCAAAGTAAAAGGAGGAATAGTAATATGTTCGTTTGATTTTCTATTTTTATTTATATTTAAAAAATAATATTAATAAATACTAATTTTATAAATCTTGTGATTTGTTAATTGCATGTTTATTTACGTATGCTTAAGGTACGTTTACTTTAAATTACTTGAGGTTCCTGATTTCTACTCATCCATTTTTTAAGTCACGTTTTTCTCTGAATGCCGTCAATATCCAATTCCGTCCTAAAAGTTTAAATATAACCTTTACGTATAAATGAAGACACATAAAAGCACGACGAATAGGTTGAAATGTTTCTGACTTCCTAGTCAATATTAAACAATATGCTATGGTAATTAAACTTGGGAAATTTTGTTGAAATATATTACTCAAATATGTAGATAAAAAATCACTTAATAAAGAACTGTAATTAGTAACTAACAGTTGTACAGTTGAGGCAGGTTTTCCCGAACAATAAGAGGGCGGAGAACGCAACATGGTTGCATTTTGATTGGCGGACAGGTACGCCTACGATACTATGAACAAACTGTTGAGAGTTCATTAATGCTTTTCAATACATACCCATATTCCAAATGGTATGATTTTTACCTCAAATTTGGACTTATGTACTTTTGTATTTGCTATCCGAGTCGTCCTGAAAGTTTACTGATGAAGTTTATATACGTTCGAAGAATGAATGGAAAAGGATTAACAAGAGAAATTTATGTTTTAAAAATGAGCGGTAGTGTTAGTCGGGATCTTCCTAGACGAACTTATACCTGAATGACATGTGGTGGAGACAAGACAGGTGTGCCAAGACCGCGCCAAGTGGAGGACTATATCTCCACAATATTATTTTAAGTATTATTAAACATTGTTACGTAATCGACTACATCTGTAGCTCTAAAAGTAAGTCAAAGAACTGTCTCGATAAAAAAGATGTCGATAACTGCTTTCATTTTATTCTGTGTTGCGAATTTTATCATGTTACGTAACCTCGGCCATCCGGTTAGGTCCATAGTTAAGATCGCTTTGAAAATTTAATGGAAGCCAAATGAGGAACTTGACAGGTTAATAAGGATGTGTCGCTTTACCGACGCTAATAGCAGCTCGCCACAGAAATGAAAGGTTCGCTAACATACTTGCATCGCGTTGGAATAGAGTTTAATCGATTTAAATATTTTCTTCGTGCTATACTAATGAAAAGCTACTGAAAATAATACAAGAATATAAATTGTTGATGGAACAATTACTTAACAATTACGAGCTTTTGCCTGCGACTACATCCGCGCGGAATAAGAAAATCAACCTAATAAGTAGCGCATGTGTTCTTCATGACAATATTCTACATCTATACCTAATTTTATCCAGATTCGCTAAGCTGTTTTGGAGAGCCGTAGTAACAAAAATCAATTCCATACATGGAAACTTTCTCATTGGTATTGTAATACATACATACATACGTAATACATTAAGTATGATCGTGGATTACATTACTAGGCATTGGAGACATTTCAAATTGCTTTTTTTCGGTTTTATTATGTCGTTAATTTAAAACCAACAGCAATTGTTAAATTAATATGTCAATCAAAACTTAACATGATTCGAAAACAAATCGAGTGCATTGCTTAGCTAATCATCGACCAATTGAATTACAAGGATCAAGTAATGGTTGAGGCTTTATGCGAACTAAGACGTTAATCTGAAAGGGTCTACTGGTGCGAGAATTTTGTTTGTTAGCAGCGTTTGATGTTCCATCTCGAGCTCTCCTGTCTATGGGGACAATGGACGAGTGTACTGATGCTCCGACGCCAGCCGCCTGTGAAATTGCCCTGAGCACGACAGAATTGAATGTAATGTGTGTAGGTAGATGTCCTACTGCAGTAAGGTAATAACTACCGCGTACCGCGTTTAATAATTAATGATAATTAGTGTTAAATCAAGTGCAATATAATTAAATGAGGAGAAACTTAATATCAAGTGGGATTATTAAGTATCTACTAGAAATAGACTAAAGGATAAGAGCTGAGAGATTTTTTTTTTTTTTATAGAAATATTAGGCAATTATAGTCCTTATTATGTTAAATTCGTTAATCATCATCTAAATTAACGACTCTAAACCTCGAAGTAAAGGTTCACACTTATTTCAATTCGTGGGTAGCTCTCAACTTGATTCTCGTCACCTTTCATACTTATTTCCGCTTTAATGTTCTAGTATGTACTCGTATATTCGACTATGAGCTTCAATTATAAGTCTAATCATGTAGAAAATCATTATAAATTGTAATCAATCATCGGCTAGAGTGTATCCGACGTCGCTGCAGTAGGTTGAGTATGGTTGCGTAGTGCAAGTTTGCGCGGGCGGGCGTAGGGCGGGCGCGGGCGTTCAGCAAACGCTTATAAATAAGGCTCGTATCGGTGCAATAATGTGTTGCTAGGGGGAATATTGCACGGCCATCCGATACCCGATACACGCAACACGAGTGCTAATATCCAGAACGAAGAGTTTCGATTACCTCGTGCGGTTCATTTTATTTGCTCCACATTTTCTTCTGGTTTATTTTCGAATTAAATTAGCTTGATCGTTAAACCTAACAAATGCATCAATGTATGTTGCTTTTATTAATACATCCGTTGTGTAAATTTTGATATTTTTAATGTAATCAAATAAAGATTAATTGCGGTGTGGCGTCAACCTGAACAAACGTATTTGCGAGATGTTCTCTTATTTATCTAGAAAAGAATAGCTGTGTTAATAAACACGGCCAGCGCTCTGTTTGAGGTTAAAATAATGTAGTCCATCTCAGAGTGGATAAAGAACGAATGTTCGATGTAACCATATTCACAAATTTTGTAGGATATTACTTACCATTATAAATTTCCTTTGTCTAGTTCATAAAACAATATTCTATAAATTATAATTTTCTTAAGTATAGGTAACATTTTCTTTCATTTGTTTAAACATAATAACAACGTTTTAAGTATATAAAAAAAAAACTTTTTCCCGGAACTTTTACTGGGAAGATTTCTTTTTATTTTATTTTTTTTAAATAAATTATTTTATAGATAATTGGAATATTGGTTTAAATAACAATGCAAATCCTTAAAATAATAATCACTAATAATATCTTACTTAAACGATAAAACATCTGCCGAAATACTAATCGAAATTGTTAAATGGCAAGTTTTAACAAAAAAAATCATACAAAATTAAATAAACAATAATAATAATAATCTTAAATTTAATTATTTTATTCTCAAGAATTGAAGAAGTTTAAACTAATTATATATTATCATAATAAATATCCCGCATTTTACATTGTCATTGGTCACCTTGGTTCCGGCGCCCAGTGATGTGCCAGTTGTTCCCGCATTTGTTGCGCCGCCACACAGTTATATGTTAAACAAAATGTATTATTAGCGAACATTAAAGTACTAAGGCGCCGGCCAGCGTCTGCCGATGGCGCATCGACGACCGGCGCGCCTTTACTAGTGTTGTCCAACAATAACCCATTTATTCTATTAAAACCCATAATATTATATCTAATTTTTAAATCTTAATCTCTTAAAAAATCACACACTTAAAAATGTTATTAGATATATGTTAGTCTTTGACAATGAAACATTGAAAAGTTATTTTATAGTCTCACAATACTTTTTTAAGCTTATTGTACTTATTTGTAATTATGTAAAATATTATAAACTGTATCGGGTACAAAATCGGGTAAAATAAATAAATAAATTGTTGTTGCAGTATTAGTAATATAAAAATCCCTATTTTTAGACCACGATTATTCTTTTATTACATGTACATTTAAAATGTTTCTTTATTAATATGTAAAGGATGCCAGTAAATTATGTAATTCACCTTTCAATTAATGGTAAAGTTGAATGATTATTCTTATTTAAAAAGAATTTCTTTTTTAAATAAAATAGCTAAAAGACCTGTATTTCTTTTTAATTCAACTTATAAATGATTCAACGCCTTTTAACAATGTCATATCCATTATTGATATTTTTTTTGCTTTCAATCGTATTTACTACTTCCCATCACTAGTATAGTTGCTGACGGCTTATTAACAATCGTTGGTGTTATTTGGTTATAACGCTTTATCTGCCATAATAATCATTATCTTAGTAACTATTGGCACAAACACACGACCCCCGGGCTACCAATGTTGGGTTTCATCTATATATTAGCTGTAAAATTAAGCGATTACTTAGGATTATGTAAGTTGCAGATAGTCTATTCTCAGACGTTTGCAGCTTTTATGTGATTGGACTGGTTTGATATTTATGAATATAAACCACCGTGTTCTTAAGAAGTAATAAAATATAAGGTAATTATTACACTTTGCAATCATTCAGAGACTTCCTATTACTGTACTATGAATAATAATGAAAATGAAAATGTAGAAAGTTCTAAATGATCCAACAGAGAAGCGCAGTTGTCGATCGGTGTCAACGGAGTTTTTCTGGGCAACAAAGCGACGGCGCCGCGCCTCGCGCCGTCTCAAACAATCGCGGCCGAGATCAAAGGAGGCGGCGGCGTGTTTACACCCGACCCATCGCCTAATCAACCTACTGATTAATTTAATTAAACATTACGAGAAAGCTCTGTTTACTGTACGTTTCCTCGGGACCACATGCGTGTTCAAAGGATGTAGGCCGAAGTATAAACATTGACCATTGTTGGAGCTGTCGCCCCGGGGCTCATTACACTGTGACGAGCGAAGCGATTTGCATATCGTTCCTTGATAGAACGTTTTAATAAGGGTTAAAAAATTAAAAGCCAATAAATGATATTGTAACTGTAGCGAAACTGTAATAGAAAGTAAACTTTTTTTGACATTTTCATTAAAAGCACTCGTCAGTCAATGTACATCTCCGTTAGTCGAATTCACGCTGAAAATGAAACCTGAAATCGACTTTTTGAAACATTCGATAATTAACATTTCCACAAAGGTAGGGTGGACGTCCAAACTCGGAGGTCGGGCACGACACATTTCACCGCGGCCTGTGACGTCCGTCGTCATCCACTCCAAACTTTGTGACCTCGCAAAAAATTTCGTCCCGCGCTGTGCCACAAAGGTGGAGGCACCGCGTCGCGAATACACTCTTAAATAAAACAATGTCGCATCAAAACACACGAAGGTTCTTAACACTCATTAGCTGGACGATAACGAAAGCGTTAAAAAAAACGAGTAACTTTTAATTCGGGAAAGTCAGATTCCCCGCGCGCGCGCGCCGCGCCTGAGAGAGACACTTTTTCGTTTTGTTTTTTAATTAGTTGCCGCTTAAAGTTTACCGCGTTCACGTTGTTCAGTTTGTAATTCTATGTTTTTTTTTTAATTTAACCCCTACCAATTAAGTTTTTGAATATAGCTGGCATTAAACGCCGACAAGTTGTTAAGTAGTCCGCGCTGGAAAGTATTACGTGTCTCTTTCTAGGTGCGTTGAAATGCGTTTGAATGCACGCCCTTTCAGTGAGCATAAATACTACACAAGTTTAATTAACTGCAAAAAAAAACTTATACATTCAAACACAGATTCTGTGAGTGGTATGAAAATTTAACGAAAAACTTGGCTTGCATATGTGACAATATTTTAAAATATAATAATGAAGATTTACACAAATTTATTACAGTAAATCATAATAATCTTAATTTTACATCCATAAAAAAGTTATCAAACCACACACTTTTCCATATATTTTCATTAAAGCTCGACTTGTTTGTAAAGCGTAAAATAAGCTCTGAAATAACTAATCCATTCTGTAATTGACTTTTGACTTTTGATGGTAGTGATATTAAAAAAACATTTTGTTTAAATTTGAACGTACATCAAATAATTGCAAACGTTATTCTCATAAAGCAAACATGTATGATACGATACGTCGAATACCGAAAATTATCTAGCAACATTCACAACGAGCTTAAAGTTGTCGATAAAATTATGGTTCGATTCAGATTCTCGAAACAAATTAAACATTCATTCAAAATATGTTTCAAATGATACTGAGTTGTGTTTGCTTTATTCGTTTTATGCTATTGTATTAGTGGAGAAGATAAATGAGAGGTTATTTTAATCTGAAAATTAGCCGTAATATATATGAGTGGAAACAAAGTGCAAATAAACAAGACAAATTAATTTCCGTACTCTGTTCTGGGCTACGAACTTGAGTGTACATTTATCTATCTATACTACGTTATAAATTGGAAAAAACCGCCATACGGGAAAGGGACAATAACTACAATGCTGCCAATAGCAGCAAAGTAACAAGGTTGCCATTTACTCATAAACAATTATGCCAATGTCGAGGACCTTCGTTGTCATTGAAGCATTTGAGTTTTGTCATTTGCAATTGAAAGGTTTATGAAATGTGCAACAAACGAATGAATGAACAATGAACAACAAAATACAGTTTTATAATGTCATGCGGATGAAGCCACACGGGAACAGCTACTTCTATATATTATTCAATTTCTTTATTACTCTACTTGAGTTAAACAAAATACACATCATATTCTCTTTCTACGTCTCATTTGTCTAATACACGAGCCGTGTTCCGTTTGCTCAAGGAAAATAGAAATAACAAATGCCAAATATGTAATAACATAGAACCGAAAACCCGTAAAATGATAACAAAATAACAGACTTTATTAGGCAGTAAGAGATAATATTGTGTAAAATTAATTATAAACAATTCAAGGCGTGTATTCAAGCCTCGTCGACATTACAAGTCCTGTATTTAATTGTATGGAACCCTGAAAGAATGCAAATTGTTCGTTCGTCTTAATTTATATATTTGTGTCATGAAATATATTTCGTTAAATGTCCTTTTTTAACCGACTTTATAAGTAAACGCAGCTTTATTTTTACAAGATATTTTTTTGAAATCATACAAAACAAAAAGCTAGATCTGAATTTAACGGTGAAAAAAGCTCTTTTTTTAGAAAATAATCCGTTTGGATTGAGGTTTCTCAGATAAGGAATCGGAGTCAAAATGCACACAAAACATTGACAGGAATTCGCAAAAAAATTAAATAAAATTGAATTACGACACGGGTCAGTTACGATGCTCGAGGAAGACCTTTCACTTATCTGCTTTCTTTTTCTTTCTATTGTTCCAGTATACAAAGCGGTGCAATATCACCTACGATCGACTTTATATCCTATTGACAACACCTTTGCGTTCATTTCTGTATATAAAGTATTAGAATAAACAATTACATTACGGGCGTATCGCCACTATTCATTGTCAGTAAAAAGTAGAATGTGTACAAAAAAACGACGTGCATGCGTCGATTGTACAACAGAACGGTTTTATTGTTGCATTAACAATATTAAATAACTCATGCAGCATTGCTCGACTAATTAAACATATTACAATAGTGATGATGTATGTATTGAAAATAACAGCCGACCCAATACGACTGCAATACATTTTATATACTGGAAACATTTTCTCTGATGTAGACTGTTTATGTAAGAATAATAATTACATAACATTACAGTCGGCCGTCCTAAGTATCGCTGGATAAATTGGGTGGAAGAAAGATCTTTGAGGACTCCAGAGCCGCGTCTGAATCGGGCGCGAGATTCATTTCACCTTGTTTGTGTATGAGAATTAATGTTTTGAATATACCATCAACCCGTCGACATGATTTTGTGAGGCGAAAATGTTGCTTTTAAGTAAATATTTGAAAAGTATTAAAAATAATACTCGACGTCTGCGCACGGGTATAATAACCGCTTTAATATTAATGCCTTTACATGTTAACTATGGATATTATTAATTCAGAAGAGCTTACACGAAGGAAGTTACGCAGCTTGGCTCTACGTCTGAATAAAATAACACTGTTATAATTTCGAAGCAGAGGCATAAAAGTAGCTTTAAATTAAAAACAAATGTTCGTCAAAGTTGGTCCTTAATAATTCAGCAACTCGCCCTCCCAGCACCCTCGGTAATTGGTAACCGGGAATAGGGTTACTATCAAGTTAGTATCAGAACGGGACATAATCGTTATTACGGAACACGCTATGTTTTTCTTATCTTTTTGCAAATTCTTTCTTATTAAATTATACTGCTACAAAACACACTAGTATAAAAAAAAAAACTAAATGATTGCCTGACTTCACCTTTTTCAGTATGATTTAGACTATTTTTTATGCAAGTGGAAACCTACGAATGTGACCAGATACAGATTCGTGACATGCTGTTGATTTGAAAGGCAAATATCATTGCAAAAGACATAAACGTAATTACTTTCGTAAAATATGATACATGAATATGTTAACATGGGAAATGTCTCAGTTGAGAGGAAACGCTTGGTGTTCGTACACGAAGGCGGCAGGGCGAGCACGGTGGCTGTGGAGCAATGATTAACATGTTTGTCTTGCTTACATCGTCGCAAGCGCTGAAACTACGCCTAACTCAAATAAAATCTTCCCCGCTTTGCATAAGTACCCGGGGCCGCTGCTTTCACCAATATTTGTCTACAATGTCACTGTATTTAATGCTCAGAATTAAAACTTTACTGTTTGTCTCTCTGTGTTTACATACTTCGTTTGAAAAATTACATTTATGTAGAGAATTATTGAATATTTAATGTGTTGACCTATGTATGAATTAAGTACTTTTTAATTCACCTATGCCGTGTTTGAAAAATATTAATTTTGTATACTTGCATACTTTAATAAATCATTAGGCTTATACTACTGGATTAGTGGTGATGGCCTTACATGAAGATGAAGCCATGATAATCACTGAACTGCTATGAATTGTGAGCGAGGTTGCATCTACCGGGAAATTCATAAGCGACATGTTAATTGTATGGAGTAGCCGCAGGGAGATGGCAACGTAGCGCAATACGCTACTAAGTATGCACCATCAAATATTCCAATCCACTCTGACTCTCGTTAAAATTTCATATCAATAAGCAAAACCTCTAATCCATTTATACCGTATACGTGCACTTAAAATTAATACATCGATGAACAAGAACAAAAGATTCATGTTGACATTACCCCAATACGTAACAGCGTGATCTCGTTAAATGAGCAACACAGTACTATTCTCTGCTACCAACAGATCGTACGATTAAAAATAACGAAAGATAAATAACAATTAACATGGAATAATTACAATTAGAAGACAATATAACAAACGGAAAAGCGAAGCGGCTTTATGCAAATAAATGAACGAACGCGGTTTAACTAGCAAACAACAAAACAATGGACGCTGTGTAATGGAGAGGCAAAGTGCCTATCAGGCCTTCAGACGCTGTAAACATATAAAATGAAGGCGGTTATTGTTCTTCTGAAACAATAAGCTACATATTCCACAATTCGCTGAAGCCATTTCGAGTGAAAGCGCCATGGAAAAAATATCCATCGGATACCGCATCGACGCACGCTTAAACAATCAAACGGGGAACAAAAAGACAGTAATGTGGAAATGGATAATGCAGGAGCGGCCGTAGCAGGGCGCAGTCACAGTCCGAGCGGGCGCGGCGTTCTGCCTTATGCGCTTTATAAAAATAAAGCCGAATGTCTCGAATCCAAGGGGTGGACAGAGGAAGTCAATTTAAATTGTCGAATCAAGCTATCACCAAAACTTATTTGCTTCATATTTGGGGGGTGGATGGGTCTCCTTTGGCACTTTTTCAATCTGTTCATGCATTTAAACACGTGTTCTCTAATGCTCAGAATCAACTTGTCCAAACTTGTTTTATATATAAAAAAAAAAACTTACTTAAACTGGTAACATGAATTACAAAGATAAGTATTGAAATATAACATGGACTTAATCAAAGTAAAAGTTTACTCAACTGCATTATATTGTCTAGTTACATTTAATAAGGGAATAATGATTTCTATAAATGTAATATGTAATCAATCCGCAATCCGCTTAGCGGTCCGCTGCCTGGGGCAGTGTGGCGCCGCCGCGCTCTCGCCGGAGAGGATGTGTGATTAGTTTTATCCTTCGCCCCTCACACTGCGTCCCCCGCCCCCGCCCCCGCTCCCCCACATCGCTTCCCGCTCCTATTCTTCGCAATCTCTAAATTGTAACGCAAATGAATCAGACGTATTATGGTGGAAGCGGGTTAAACGTGTCCTGGAAAGTTGGAATCAGTGACAATGCTACAAGAGTTTCTATAAGCGATTTCTTACCACACACCTTTTTCCGGTTTTCCTCGCTGAACGGGACCTTTAGGGGGATTGTGGTAACAAAAAAACTGCTTGTCGTGTTACATTAAAAATGGTTCAAACCATGACTTTATTTACAAATAATCTAATGCATTTTATATAAAAGTTTCACTTAAATTAAATAAATAAATATTTGATAAGATTAAAATGTCTTTTAATATTTTCATAATTTTAATGCACTTTCTGACACATTTTGTACGTAGTCAGGCGGTAATTTTCAAGGGAATTTACTTTACTTTATTTTCGTATATGTTTAGGAATAAACTTGAGTCATAAATATGCAACAATGTGAATTTACATTTACGACAACACCTACGTCATACTTCAACCCCCGGCTCTTGAGCATTATTATTTTTAACAGACTGGATCTAACACTGATACAAATTAATTTACACATGTTCTTAATTGTTTCATCGTAGTTTAAAAAAGAAATACAAAAGTCAATGTTTGGGATGTTTGGAGTATTCCAAGTGACACGATTTATTCGGCTCTACTTAATGCAAACAAGTATAGTCATTAAAAAACTAACTGTTCGAGTTGCATCAATTTGAAGTGGAAGTCCAATTTCCTAAAAAAAATAAAACTAGTATAGATCGAATTAGAATTTTACCGTTGATTGCTGGCTAATTAACTTCTGTAAGCCAGAGGGATAGGCAGAGGCTCCCCTCTCTCACCCTCTTCCACATTCATACTTACTCATACGTAACTGTAAATTAATACAATATGTTACTTTAATTGTGATGTAAAAACTTTGTTCTGAAGTGACGCAACATAAATAATCAGAGTCTATTTCCCATCGCATCCTATACGATATATTTACAAGTAACATTTTTGTTTGATATTTTTACTATTATTGACGCTTATTAATAAACGTAGTTGCAAAATAGACCGGATTTAAATGCATCTATTTCAAGACAATAATGAATGTGTTGTATAATCAGGTACCGTCCAAGAATAAAGTTAGTTTCCCAGCTATATTCCAATAACAAGTTTAGAAGCTAATAGCTATGTGAGCGTCAAATGATATTTCACTGAATAGATAGGAAATAAACGCCTTAGACAATACAGTTTGAAATACTCGTTTCGAAAAGTGTCTTGATTGTTTCTAGGTAATAATTAACACTTCAACACTAACAGTGAGACAGTTATTACATGGGTGTATCATTTAGCAAACATTTAGCCATTAAGGCGTGGTACGCCGGCTGAAACCTTCAGTGTTATATTTCTTCGAGCTCCTGGAACACTTTGTACGGACGGACAGTTTGTAATTATTTTGCTTACATGTCTGCTAATAACCGTTGGCGACTTTAACCGTTACAATGTTTTCCATTTGATAAGATTGGATTGTCTTATATTTCGAAATGCGAAGGGTGAAATTATTAAAATCAAATGTAGAAGTCTGTAACTTGGTAACAGAAGTCGATAGTAGCTCGTAGTAGAACTTAAACATTTGAACCTATCCACAGTACCGGATTAGCCATATAGCAAGAATAGCAAATGCTACGGGCCCCGCGGATTTGGGGGACCCGTGCTCCGACGCCTGTCTGACAGTAATAAAAAAATATTAATTTAGATAGGAGCGTAATAATCTTGCCTGCCTTAAATGAACTAAAGGAAGAAATTTTAAGGTTTGAATATATTTCCGAATGTGAGATTAATGGAGACTTTTATGTGTTCACATAATAATGTGTCGAACATTCCTTCCAATTTTCAGTCCTATACGAATTTGTTTAACTTCAATATTTAATTTAATTAATTTACGTGTATATTTGTATACTGATTAACAGTTTTATTTAATAACTTAAACATGTGAAACTAACGCAAACCAAGGGCCTCTTGACAGAATTTGCTACAGGCCTCGCGCTGGCTTAATCCGGCACTGCTTAGCCGGCGTCCGTCTCTGACGCGTCAATAATTGTAACGGTCAGATGAAAAAGAACAATTCGTCCGTTAATTTACACCTCCCCATCGCCGGCAGGAAGTTTACGATCGAGCATTTTATCGATTGCTACTGTATTTAATGCGCCGAATGTGCGCGAGCGAATGTTTACGTTCGGCGCGCGATCAACGGGCGGGCGGCGGTGTTTCTTTGTGCCGTTGCGCGGGTAAAGCTTTATAGAAATTTTAATTGTGGCAGCAGACAAAAGCGGCCTGTAAAGACGGCACTATGTAACTACAGTACAATCTACAAATAAAATGTTTTATTAAGTTGGCCGTAGGACGGCGACGGACGGTGCCGCTCGACGCCGCCTATACTCGCTGTGTTTACCGTGAGCGCACGTGCACTAAGTACCAGTTGAAACGACCCGATGTATTGTTTGTTTACTCCTATAAAACACTAAAATCCAATTCAATAACAAAGAATTAAAGATCCCGAAATAAAATTTATTGCTCCAGTACGATAAAATAGATTTATGAACGCGCGGGGTTTGCGAGTCGCCAGTAATATTCTTAGGTGCTCCCCTGGAAACAATTGTAATCGGTCGCAAGTCCTGTCGCGAACGCGAATTATGTAAATGTACGGGCTAAGTATAGTTGCTACTTGGCTCCAGCTTGTCGCTTACATCAATCAATTAAAATATATCGATACGTCGACATTTTCGGTCTTGTGTTATATCCATTTTATAGATTATAATACTTATGAGACGAAGGGCCTGTTCCACCAAATTGTAAATTGTCTGATAACAATCGAACGTGTAAAATATGTGATGGAAATATGGGATTTTGTTCCCTTATCTGACAGTGACGTCATTTTTAAGCTCTCTGAGCCTCTATCAGCCAGTGGGGGGACATGTTCTGCTTAACGTTAACAAATTATTTGTAGGTTATAATAAACTGTAACATGTTGCCACAGTTAACTCCTGCATAACAAATCATAATGCTTAGATATTTAATTTCAATTGAAATTTCATAAATATCTTTTCTACCTTATTTAGTTAAAAAAATCTTTATGAATGTTAGTATGAATGTGTATTTTATTTTTGTTTATATAGTTCTTAAGCGTTAGTACTTAAAATTCGTCTTTCCTTTTGTTTCAGGCTAAACTGCTCGAGAATTCGCATGCCTGGCTCGGAGCCTCTACATCTTCGATTGCAGGTCTGTTGATACTGGCATACTTAAAATGTTGTTACTATTTAAATAATTATTGCTGCACTTATAATTTTATTGTTGTTTGCGCTCACAATAAACTAATTTATGCCATTGAAATACGAGTAATAGCATTTCTTTATTTTTAAATTGAGAATTTAAGAATAAAATCACCTTTAATTTAATTTTTTCAATAACTATATGTTTTGTTGCAGTTAATATGTATTATGGCTTTTTACTTCTAAAACCTTTGTCGTTGCCTTTGTATGTGTGTCGTGCATGTTTTACTGTCACATATCCGTATATAATGATGCATTGCGCAACACTGTTCGTATACCACATAATAAGTTCATATAAATTACTGTTTTCTATTCGTGGGAAAACAACTCTTGAGAAAAACAATTGTCAGCGCATTACATTTTGCTTTCGATATGTACTTGAACAAAATAATAATTGACAATATCTATACTCGCATTGGAATTTCTTATAAAACAGATAACACTTGGAATTAATTAATTAAGAGCTGTCGCCCGCAAACTTCGTTAGCGGAAATTTGGAACACCAGTTACGCCCTTTTTACAGCACGGATTTAAAAAAAAATAGCCTATCCATGTCAGATACCCTCCAATGAAAGTCCCGTCGAAATCGGCCCAGCCGTTTCGGATATTATCCGGAACGAACGCGGTTTGCGGACAGACAGACAGACAAAAATTTATTAAATGCGATTTTCGTTGCCAGCAACGTAAATTCATCTTCCCGAAATCTGGAATTTTTCTATTGATATTACAAACAGACACTCCAATTTTATTATATGTATAGAGAGATTATGAAATCATATTACATTTCATTGTTAGGTACTGTTCTAAGAAGATAATAAATATCATAGATTGTGATATTTCAACTTATATGTTTATTAAGTTAAAGACATATTTAATCAATATATAAATTCCATGTGTATATGTCACTTTTAATGTAATTTACAGTAACCAAGAGCTTGTAAAATAAATCCAAAATGAAATTCAAATCATTATGTGGTGTTGCATCATTGTATCGGATATACGCGTAGTATAAGTTATATGCTAGCGTTTTTGCTTTTATCTGTCGATCAGAATTCCACGGTACTCTGAAGTCGAAAGCACCCACCTGGACACAAAGCCAACTGCAAGAAGCTATACAAGCAGTCGTCAACCAAAGAATGCGTTTTACGCAAGCGGCAACACGTTACGGAATACCGAAAGGGACTTTATACGATAATATTTTGGGCAAATCGAGACGAATGGCGGTGCTAGATGAAACTGGCTTAACAGCCAATGAAGAAAAGGATGTTTTAGACTTTTGTTGCGAAACCAGCGCCTCACCTTATAATAGGAGAACGAAAAAATCGCTCCCTGAAGTATTATCGTTTGTTGAGAAATTGAAAAGAAAGAGAGATCCTGGTTTCAAATTTATTGGTCTCACTGGTTTTAGATGGTGGTGGGCGTTCTGTAAGAAGTACACTGTAGTGTCATTGTATTACGAAGGTACACCAAAAGTTAAACATTCGAAAACATGCTCAGACAATAATTCTGATGACGACTCTTTGGATGATTTGAAGTTAAATAGAAATGTACAGTAAACTTGTTAAATGTGCCTTACATGTTAAAATATAATTTTTGATATCGGTGTTTTTTAAAGAAAATATTAAGCCAGTCTTTTTAATACTCTAATTACTGTAGTATGATATCTGTTGATAGAAATAATGGTTAGGTAAAGATTTTGTATATTTTTACTTCTTTACGTTTTACAGTGTACATTTTTAATTACTTTTTATATTGATTTTACATACTTTTACATTTGTTTTCATTGATTAGATTAGTGTATTCAATTGTTTATGTTGAACGTTATTTTGCGCTTCCATCTAGAACCGATCACTAAGTACCATGTTTGACATATTCAAAGTAGAATTAAGTTATTCAGATACAAAGGTTTGAAGGGCCTTAATGTGATATTGTTATACATTCGCATTTATTAATATTGTAAATTGCTCCGAGCAATATTTGAATTTATAAAAATATAGCGTTAAAGTTGTTTCTTAACTATTCTCCAAAACCATTGAAAGGATATTTATTTTGACTACTTAAAACTAGTTGTTATAAGTATTAAAATGTATGCATGTTGCACGGACGCTCACCAAAACCTGACAAGTATAAGGATTGTTCAATGTTCTTAAATAGTTGTGTATTTGTGGCAAATACACATTGAATCGATTAACAATGCGAATGATACGAGCTAGATATATCGCCAGCTGCTTAGCAGAACTCATTTTTTTATCGATATAGTGGTCAATTGTAATAAAACTATATGTGGACTGTTACTATTAACGTCATAACGGACGAACTGATCATAATACTTGCCACTATAGTAAAGAATCTATAAAAACATATTGTGTTCTCCCCCATTCTCATTTTAAAAAAAGAGATAGCAGAATTATTGTTTTTGTAAGCTTGTAAGTTGTGTAAGTTTTAAGGAGAAAAAAAACTTCCCCCATAGACGTAAAATACTGTATTTTATTATGGTTTCTTATTACTTGATGATTATGTTTTGACATTGAAGACTTCTTCAGTAAAAATGATGATTATAAAAAAAAAACTCGAGTAAAAACACAATACAATTAGTGTGAAGCCACTGCCAACAACTAGTACATAATAAAAGAAATCGAATAGTTAATTTAATTAGATATGAGTGAATTAATAACATTGAAGTGTTGCTAAAGTTCAATTTGAATTGCAGGAGCAAAAAACTTGGTAATTTAATGGTTAGAGCGATAAATAGCTCGCAACAAATGTGCACAGCTGGAAGTTTATAGGTCCTGGAAGGAATAACGCCCAGTCGGGCCGGTTCAATGTTTAACTTTAAATATATTATACGTTAATTAAGTGTACGTATAATACATAAATACAAAACTGATTATAGTTTAATCTCTCACTTAATAAATCGGCAAATTTAAGTATTATATAAAAAAAATCGTTAGTTGCATTTAATAACTGTTTAAAAATATATTTTCTCTATAAAACGAAAATGAAATAAAATAACATCAGTTATTAATTCGGAAGTATTAAATTTTATAATACCTTTAATATAAATAACAGTAATTTGCTAACCCTTGTTAGTGTCCTTACATAGAACAATGGAAAATTATCGTGACAAACGTACGCGCAAAAATAGAGCGTTATTTTTACATTCGACGTATACACTAGGTGGTTTTAAGCGGCTTTGTTCGCGGAACAAGAGACGCGTTTCGTTCCAACGACTCCCTAGTTCCCTTGCACTGAACTAGAGGGGAAAAGCGACTAAAGACTTATTTTTTCGACACCATTATGGCATGATAATGAGTATGTTATATATATATATATTTACCCACTCTCTTCCTACCTATATAAAAAGAAAAAAAATACATTTCACTGCCTTAATTTTAATTCCGTTACGTTACCTAAATAACATACAGACATCAACCATCGTCTATCCGTCATTGGCATTTGTTATATTACTTAGGAGTAATATTTGATACATTGACAATGTTGTTTTAAAGATTTGTTTGATATTATTTCTATCATTACTACAAATAGGTTATCTTTGACCGCTGTATATTTTTTTGTTCTTGGTCATGTTATAAATAGACATGGCGACAATCGCAGCGTTGAAGCATCCGTACAAGTTACCTTCATTAAATATATTTTATATAACACCCGCCATAGATTATAATTAAAAGATTAAATTGTTTGTGCGTTTAGCAAATCTTAATTGAAATCGCTATTTTATGATAGACTAGCTGTTCCCTTGCGGCTTCATCCGCGTGAAATTATAAAAACTTTATTTTATTGTTTACACATGTCAAATTATCAATTGCAAATGTCAAAATGACATGACGTGATGACAAACCATGGCAATATTGCTTCCTTGATGTTGGCAGCAACTTATGGTCTCTTTCCCACATTAGGATTTTTATCCAAAATATTTTACCCCTTAAGTTTAATGGCGTGAAAATATATAGCCTAAAAGCGTGACGTTAAGTGTAGGGCGTTTCATTAAAAAAAGAATTATTCAAAAATATGTTGATAACAACAGCAATAATGCTGACATCTTAGGCAACAAAGAAGTGTGTGTTTACGCTTTATTATATTAGTATCGATTTAACTTCGGTAATGCGTGTTTAATTACGTGCTTTACTTCATGATGTTTATAATATAATTAAAATACGCAATGCGAAATCTAAGCGCATATTCCTTGAGTATAGAGATTAGATTAACAACGAGCTTACCCTAACTTTTATGGGTAGACAGAGAAAAACGCCTATGAAACACACTGATAGAATACTTTTGACTTTATCATGATCAACCAAACAGTATATTAATGTAGTTTGAAATTTAATATCCCTTCGATGGTATTGGAAATCATCGATAGACGGACAGTTATATAGAAGTTTAAGTTTTAAAAAAAAGGTTTAGATCCAATAAAGAAAATTCAATGTATACAGAAAGTTATTGTGGTAGTTTAGTCTATTGAATAAAATAAATCTTCATCGTCGTCTCAGACAGCTCAAATACGATGTTTTTTTTTATATACCGTAAGGTGGCAAACGAGCAAGCGGCCACCTAAATACGCCGAAATAGCGAAGCGACCGCTGCCCATAGACATCCGCAATTGCAGATGCGTTGCCTACCCTAAATCGACGGAGGAGGAGACGCACATAAAGAGGATATTTCCCCTTCCTATGCGTCACCTCCACCGTCAAATTCACTTTCCCATCGAAACCTTTCCTTATAAGAAAAGGGCGGAACGGGAAAGGGACTAAAGTTGGGCCTCCGGCACCACACTCATTAGACGAAAGGCGGAATTGCTTCCACTTGACGCCTGTCTCCTGTGTGGTCGTGGTATTGCACCGACCCATTCGTGCTAAGATGTTAAAGCGGGCTCTACCACTTTTATGTAGTTAGTAGTCTTAGATGTAGTTGGTTTTCACTGCCGAAAAACGTATTGTTCTATTATTCTCTTAAAAAGCAGATGATTTTTCAGCAGTGGAAATGAACCCTTGTATAAATGTCCTTTTTAGTTGTAGTTTGCATGTTTCACATTATAATTGTATGTCGATATTTTTTTTTTACTTTTTAATTATTATTATTTTCTAAAAGGGAATTATGTATAAGTTTAAAGATGAAAATAGTGCAGAATGTAATAGATAGAACTCCAGGCAGTAAACCGATTTATTTGACATTTATTGTACAAATATGGGACAAATAATTACATATAATATAGCTCAAGTGATGAAACATTTTAAAAACAAGCAAAATTTTAACGAAATACTAGAAAATTATTAGGATCAATAAATAGAAATCATATTTACAGATTATCTTATATTGGAAATAGAAATTACCTACAGATAAAACAATTAACTAACTTAAAATCAATTCGTTTTAAGCAGTATATTAAAAATTATCTTCAGGCACTTCTATAATTTGTTTTTTAATTAACTCTCACGTCTATTGATTATTATTATCGAGCGCACGAGTTAAGTAGCAAATTGCAATAAAGATATTGCCTTTGAGATTAGTTGATTTAATTGAAACTGTTAAAGAGGAAAAACATAAGCGTATCAGATTATGATTAATTTTTTTTAATTTTCGAGTGTGCAATTTTTTTTAAAAATTAATTTTACGTTCGTAAACTTAAATCGTTATAAAAAGTTATTCCTTATGGTAACCACATATATGCACATAAATAGCTTTGAATTATATTTCTTTATATACATTTTTGCATACAATTATTTTCAATAATACGATAGGTTGCGTCAACCATAATGAGATGGTTCTTTTTTAAATAACAGATGTCGCAATAAGCAATTGCGTAAATAATTATTTTAATTCACTTCATAGTAAAATGTTATTATTTCCTTGTATGGGATATGTAATTGTCAATCAACAATTGTAATGTCAATTCTAAGACAAAATAAAAGACGATTGTGTTTACTATTAAACTGAATTATTATGTTAAAATATTTCTATCGGCAAAAAAATTAAAAATAATTTAAAATTTCTGAGTTCATTTTTATTTTCCTCCGTATTAATTTCTTTTCATTTTTTATTAGTACTTACAGGTTATCTTCGGAGGTCAGTATTTAGGATTTTTTTAGCAAATAACTTTTAATGTGAAAGAAAATAAAATGTTCAACATTTACATTGCTTGCGTTGATTTTTATGATTTTAAGGCATTTATTACAGCTTTATTTTTAGTATATTTGTATAGAATTTTAAATTATGATATTGTCTTAATTACATTTTTATTTTCTTTGACATTCCCGTGTAATTTTGGTTGTTAATTTTAATATTATTTATAGTATAATATTTACTTTTATTTGGTATTTAAACGTTTGGTACACTTTACTGTTACCATTCGGTTACGATTTATTAGTTGGCGCTAATAAGAGACAGGTTTTGTTCATTGTGCTATATGTATACATGTTTGCACTTAAAATTAACATGCTAACCATAAATGCCCTTCTTATAGCGGTACTAATATACGATTTATTTCCTCCAACGTTTAATATCAATGGAGATGATTCATAACCTACTACCGCACTCAGAGTCCTGGTACCTTAAATATTGTCTTAATTGATTTCTCATACTAAATTAACTTTAAATTTTTCCTCCATTGACGAAACTGACTTTATTGTCTTTAAAGTTTAAGTATAATGTTTTATATTACATTTAAGATTTAGTTTACAAATTGACGTAGGCATTTTAAATTTACATTGATCTCCTAAATGTGGATGATAATTACGTGTTTTACTTCATGATGTTCATTATGAGGACGTTTATAAAATAATTCACAGTTAGTCGTTACTGTTTGAGTCAATGTAAACTGACGATATTAAGATATTGTCCCAATCTTTAAACCCTGCAGCTCCTTAGGTTGTTTACTAAAACATGATTCTAGAATTTTATTCCCTTAATCACCTATCCTTCATAAGTAAAAAAAGTAAAAGCACAAACAAATTAAAATAAAAGGATTTTATTTTATAAACGTTTATTTAATTTCTCCAAAACGTTTTATTATAATCTGTGTTTTAAAACATTATAGAAATATAAAAATGTTAATACGTATCGTGGTATTTTCAGCAGATAGCTACCAGTACCAACTGCAGTCGATGTGGCAGAAGTGCTGGAACACCAACCAGAGCCTGGTGCACAACTTGCGGTTCCGCGAGCGTGGCCCGCTCAAGTCCTGGCGGCCGGAGACCATGGCGGAGGCGATCTTCTCAGTCCTTAAGGAGGGACTGTCGCTGTCGCAGGCTGCTAGGAAGTACGACATACCGTACCCGACTTTCGTGCTGTACGCCAACAGGGTGCACAACATGCTCGGCCCCAGCGCCGATGGAGGGGCAGGTTAGTCCCCATATTATAATCTACTACTCTGACAAATGATAACTATAAAACATATGAAACAGGAACATATGTCAGTTTCACTCGAGGCTATCACAGTTAGACAGAATTGTAAAATAGTGCAGTAATGCAATTGTTTGAACACATCGCCGAAACAGATCAGGGCTGCTCCCTAGACAAAGTGCATTTCGATTAGCGATACCGCTAGTAGAATCGACGAAATGTGTCAAAAAGTATAAGAATGAATCGTGACAAGCACATGACTTATCGAATGTTATCGTCATTTCCTTCCTTTTTTGATTTTTCGATCAGCGATAGCGATAATCGACTGTTACATTGTCTAAGGGGGCAGTACTGTTTTGACATGTTTCTACCGCCTCCTTTAACATTAGCATTACAGTAGATCAGTACTTCAAAAGAATTTAAGTATATGTTACTATAGTTCTCATTTGTCACTATGTATCCGAGCTTCTTAAAATCGTTACAACGTTTTGTTAATGACAAGTTGCAAAGCATATTGATACACGTCTTAAAATAACTCATCTATGACACAAAACTATTGCTGGGGATCTATATAACTTAGTTAAAAATAAAACGCAAAATTATTTAAAATCCAAATAATTGGTGTAAGGAAAAATAACACTTAGAACTTATGGTGTAAGAAGTTAATAAGCCCAAAGTTTGGCAAAGATATTACTTTACGTTGTAGTGTAGTGAATTTGCGATGAATCGAGTATCGTCGGATGACATGATCGAAACAGGCTGAGTGATCCCTCGCAGCCAATGTTTGGGTGTTATAATTGAGTTTGATGTTACTCGGAAAGACATCATTCCAATTTATCAGAGGCTGTCCAAAACATAATCCACAATTCTCATTTCAAAGAATATCAAATACCCAATTGAATTTCGTGTGAGAAACATACAATGCAGACATTGTGTTACTGCCGCATTCCGAATTGGTTATTGATCTCTAAGCGAGTCCCTTAGTGTGGATTAGGTATGAGAGATCACTGAACAAACGATGCGGAGAAAACAGTCGACCAAGAACATGGATATGGGCTAAGTTTATAAATAATATAATTTTATAAAATATCTTATTTAGGTCAATGAATTGATATGCCAACTTACCAATATTAAGCACGAATGTATGCCAAATAAACCGTTGTAACGATATCTACGGAAGCCCGTGTCGTAAATTTAATATCTATTCCTGCAATTTAATATACCTAACATTAGATTATGCCTGTGCGAAACGATTTATTTCAACGAGCATCGCGCTACGCTCTGTTGCGAATGTTTGATGCCTAATTCTTATAATATTATTATAAATTGTGTTTCATGTTCATTTGTACATCGTGCAATCTATTTTTTTTTTCATAAGCATTATTTTATATCGCCACTATTATTAGTTTTTATTTTGTGATAATTTATCTTCACATTAAGGTGTTATAAATACAGTTTGTGTACGATAGACAAAATTCATAAAAAAAACTAAGTATGTTTGTCTTGTACTTATAACACCTCCGATGTCCAGAACTATGTAGTGTAATCATAATATGTCGCTCGTCTCACTGGAGCTCGTACGTCGAGTGGAACGTTAGTGTCAGTTCACGCTTTACTATTCCGCGCTTTTGCAGATCTGAGGCCCAAAGGGCGCGGCCGGCCGCAGCGCATCCTGCTGGGCGTGTGGCCCGACGAGCACATCCGCGGCGTCATTCGCGCCGTCGTCTTCCGAGACACTCATGCGCACTCCGCTCACCACATCAAGGAGGAGGTCCTTCCTTATCCTTCTATCACGGTCAGTATTGCGAAATCACTGCCGTCAACTTAATCCCACGATTACTCTTTGTTATTCTTGATCCCTGTTCTTTGCTGCGTTTTCCAATATGCCACTGCGAACTTTTTATTGCTTTGCGATTTAGCGATTGTAATTGTTTGACGCCACTTTTGGTGAAATGAGCTATTTTTTTTTATTATTTACTAGCGAATTTGTGCAGTTTAATTCCTGTGACGTTTATAACACAATGGGGTGGGCGTGTTACAGGATGGCATGACCGTGGGGGTACCGCCGAACGCATACGGACCCGTGGCGTGTGGCAATGGACGCGATGGCGGCGTGTCACCGAATGCTGCCGCCGCCGCCGCCGTGGCCGCCGTGGCACACGGGCTACGTCGTCAGATGTGCAATATGGTGGTAGCGGCGCAGAGGGCACCCGATCACCCTCCACACCTCAGCCTGCCGCCCCTCCCGCTGCAGTCTCCGCGTCTGCCGTCACCGATGTCCGCCGGACTAGAGTCTCCGCTGTGCTCCCCGCCGCCGCCGGGCCACGCTCTAGAGCCACCCAAGCCGGCTGACCCGTTCCGCCCGTTCGCTTCGCCGCGCCCCGATAGTCGCTACAGCGAACGCGATTCGGTCACCGACCTCACAGAGATGGGCCCTCCGAAGACTCCAGTGGGCATCGCTAAGAACGGAAAGGATCTCGCTTCGCCGCTGCCGGTGAAGATGGAGCCGCCGCCCTCGGAGGCGCGCGCAGAGAACATCTGAAGCGAGGCCGCGGGCGCGGGACCTGCCGTGCCCCAGGGCGTGCCTCAGGGCTTGCCTCAGGGTGTGCCGCAGTTGATGCCGCCGGCCATGCCGCACTTGGCGCATGGTGGGCACGTGCCGCACAGCCAGCCCATGCCACACGGCCAGCCAATGCCGCACGGCCAGCCAATGCCGCACGCGCAGACCATGCCGCATGGGCAACCGATGCCGCATGGCCAGCCCATGCTGCACGGCCAGCCCATGACGCACGGACAGCCGATGCCGCACGGCCAGCCTATGTTGCACGGACAGCCAATGCCGCACGGCCAGCCAATGTCGCACGGACAGCCAATGCCGCACGGCCAGCCAATGCCGCATGGCCAGCCCATGCCGCACGGCCAGCCCATACCACACGGCCAGCCAATACCGCACGGCCAGCCAATGCCGCACGGCCAGCCAATGGTGCACGGCCAGCCCATGCCGCATGGCTCCCCGCTGCCCGCTTACCCTTACTTCGTACCGAACCGGAACTCCGTCGGTTACTTCTAAACACGATATTTCAAGGGTTACGATCATATCGATAATCGATATCTATTAAAAATTATGCCGTTTATTATTTAAAGTGGACTTGCTGTGCAATAAAATGCTTGTTGGTTAGTTTTCATGTTTCGTATTAAATTTATTTTTAATTTAATTATAATTTTTTTAATAAACTTATTTTGGTGTACGTGTTCCAGTGACGTAGTTGTTGTAAGCGCGGACGGCGCGGCGAAAGCGTCACGCCCGCACCGCCCGCGCCTAATTCACCACTCATAAAATGTGTAAGCTTAAATTAATTATATAGATCCATGTGTTAACGTAGGAATATCAAAATTAAAAACATTTGGCCCGTTTCAAAAAGACTGTTCGGTATACCTATTCATTATAAATCAGCTACATACATACTTGTAAGACAAAATTATAAACTAGCTGTAGATGTAATCTTGAAGTAAATGATGCAACGTGTCGGTAGTTTGTTTCGTGAGCTCGGTGTCAATCTGTCAAGTGTTGTAGTGTCGCTTGCCGCACGCTGTTGACTCTTCGTGCAGCGATTCACGTTCAAGTAGACCTAGTGATCGCCAAATGTAATATAGAGTATCCTTAGCCAGTAGTGATTGTTCCAAATGTTAGATTAAATTAGGTGTCCGAGACGAGCCCCTCCTCTGGCAATTAACCGAACCTCTCCTTCAACTCTCGACGTAGCGTAAGGCAGCACGTCTTTATTTCCTTATTTTAACAAATGGATTGTCATTGATCTTTATTTATAAGAAAATGTTTGTAATTTTGTCGAACTAAGATGAACTTTGTTTCTTTCTTTGTTTGGTTAAACAACAGAGGCAATGGGCTCGACTTCCTTAGATTTAGAAGCACTCAAATCGCCAAGCGTTAAATATACAACCGAGCGAATGCTCTGCTAACTTACTTATCGATTAGCTAGTGTATTAAACATTTGAATTCACTTAGTAGTAGCTGTGTAACTATTTGTAGAATTTAATTATAGCCCACGATGGCAAACCTGGTTCAACAACAAGCCCACTCTTATAAGTCGAGAGCGGCGCAATCGTCGCGATCTCTGTGCTATCGTCGGGGGAATCTCTTTCTTGTAAGGTGTACATGTACAAATTTGTTTTACCAACACCTAACCTGGATACGGAGTTGTTTTGTTTCATAGTTTCGGCGGGAAAATTTTTTTGTAGTATCTTCTTGCCGCAAGGGTATACCATGGTTTAGATAATGTTGGCGTAAGTTGTGACGTGTTGAGGTGAGGGCGTGGCCCCGCCGAGCCGGCAGTGGTCTCAGGACACGCTCGGGAAGCAACTTTATAATAAGTCTCCAAGTGGCCTTGATATCTCACTATTGTTTGGAATTTGGATTGTCCGATTCGGTTCAAGTTTGGAATAGTATATAAAAAAGACCAAATTATTAAAAGAATACTTTCACGTTTCAGATCTAGTGTTGAAACTATTTGGCTATCCTTTTGGAAAGTTATTTTAGGTGAGAAATTAAAAAATGAAATTATATATAACGGCCTATACATTTCGGGCGAATTGCGTAGATTTTGGTAAATGTTACTACGCATATTTTCTATTATGTAAGTCTAGGCTAATGTGTTCAAAAAGTTAAATTAAAAATTTTTGACAAGTAGAAAGTGCCTTCCAAATTTTTGACCACAGTAAGTGTTGGGACGGGGCGACGACGATCGGCGGGGAGCAGCCCGTGGTAGTGTGGCTCGCGGAGGTCGCGAAGGTCGCGATTCCGCTTCTGCCTCCAGGCGGGCTACACCAGCGCCACACTGCCACGCGGCCGCTCAGAACGGGCGTAACTATAAAAAGTTAGAATATTAAAAATTCAAAATTATTATATGAAAATTAAATACATATTATATAGTAAAAAAATTTACATGAAATTATATATTTGGCCGGTGTGGTAATACCCTGATAGGCAAGCGTTAGTTATTCGGCATCAAAATTGATTCTATATTTCTTTATAAAGGATGAGAGAAATCCATTGGATAACAATGCAGACATTGCAATGTGCCATTTGTTCGAACGGGAGCGTTCAATTTGTATCAGATTTGGTTTTCATAGTTGTAATTAAACATTAATTAATTTATTGTACTGGATGGTAAAAAACATTTCGATTAAATTTAATTAAGTGATCTATATTATTTTCGTGATAGTTAAGTAAAGATTACATGTAGTAATGTAAAACTTGAACCCAAGCGGCGGTTTTGGTTGGCAGCTATAAGTACTACACGTTTGCTTATAGTTTAAAATGGCTAATTAAAATCATTACTGGCGACTCGCAGGTTGCGATGCTCGCCCACGTACTGCATGACAACTCCCTAACACCTAATATCTTTTGTTTTGTGATAGAATATTATGTTTAAATCGTAGGAGCCTGTGCACTTATCCGCACACTCTTTTATTTAGTAACTAATTTCATTATAACAAAACATTTATTTTGTTTAGTATAAAATGACTACCGCCTTATGGGCTCAAACTATTTACGTTATGAACTATCAAATAACCAAAAAAGGTTTCGTTCTTTTTCAATTGTTTTGTTGCAATTCAAGTGACTGTTTAGTTTTAAGTAACGTTACTCCCGATGTGTCGATATATTTATAATGTTGGTACTTTCATTGCTTTTGGCTCTAACAAATGATTTTATGCATATCAATAAAACCAGTCATATTTTGTTGCTATGTGGTGAGTGATCTTGTTTATAAGAAATGTTACAGCTTCGTTTCCCATATTGTCGTCAACATTTTAACTATAACACATTTCACCACATGGCAACAAAATGTTCATTATCATATATTTATAATTAATTTAAGTTATAAAAATATGTTAAAACGAGAATAGGCTACGATATGTAACGTCGTTATATCGATTATGTTAATATTCGATTATTGTTGTTAAGACTTTTTTTTTTCTCTTTAATTATCCGTGTTCCTGATGTCACTGCATGTTATTATAACAATATTTTTTACGTTTCCTTTCTGATCAAAAGATTTCTTGTATGTAAGATAAATTGTAACGCGAGCGCGTTCGCGCTGTCCGGATGAATGTTTTAGAATCAGAGTAAGTTGTCTTCGATGTCTGAATGTTATTCACTTCTCTAATAATGAATTCGATGTTATGTCAGTCTCATTATTTAAACTGTTAGTGGTAATAATCTAGTAATACACTCCGTATTGTATTAAATAGTCGATTCGTTCGGATGAGCAGTTACGCGCGATCGAAATTTCTTCAATCTTTGTCTATGGTCAAGTACAATTTATGCGAATTGGTGTATTTCAATGATGTAACAATTAATTATGCATGTCATGTAGAACAGTAACCAAGTAAAAGATTGCAAATTGTTTAGTGGCGGTTTATCTCATTAAAATTATGTGTAGTGTCTGTATCAATTGCATTCAGTAATATTTAAGTTCGTTATTGTCACATTGTACCGTTGTCTGAATGAATATATTAATAGATCAAAAAATGTGGTTTTATTTCAACATTCCTTATTCCTAACCATCATACCGACTAAAATTATGTTTACCTCAGAACTAATTATTATAAGATATAAGAGTATAATTTTTACATTAAATAAGTAATTACATATGCAAATATGTACATGGGCACTTTTAAGATACGAGAAAAAACTAACCAAAGTAAATTAACATATTATTAACATTCTAAAAGACTAGTGATGTGTTAATATGAAAGGCAACATGCGATCTGAAACAGAATAGAACAATGGAGAGAAACTTTATCGTTCCATCGATATTATAGTGGAGCCTCCCAGCGGTCGTCTGGCAGGAGATGGCGCAGGACAGGTGGCACTGGGGTCCTCTAATGTCAGAGGCCATAATACATACAAAACCTATGAAAAAAAAGAGGAATCAATGTTAATGTACTTATCTTTCTTAGTAATTAATTAATAATTCTAGTACATAATATTGAAAATTACTTTTGTTATAAAACGATCATAGATGGCGCTATCGAACGTATATTTTTAATTAAAGCGCCATCTGTATTCGAAACCACGAACTTTCTTCATCTTGCAGTATATACTACCGTTTCAGACATTTTCAAAGTATTATTAGAGGGGTAAGCCTCTGCTTACCCCTCTGTGTTACAGGCCAGAGGTCCATGGCCTCTACAATGGACCTCCATTTGGCATGGTTGACATAACTCTCGATTCTTCTAAATTCATACATCTAAGCATAAAACCACGGCAGTTTTACGTTCTTTTTATACTGCTTTACCTAAGTATTTTATCAACCTGGTCGGTACGATAGTCTGGGACGGCTCAGCCTACACTGCCACTCACATTTCCTTAAAATATACTAATGTCTGTTAAACAATTGATTTTTAGGGTTACATATTAAGGCGGAAAATTGTACCTGGCATGTATGCCAGAAAAATGGGATAGTAACAGGTAACTGACGTAAACCGTATACATATGTCAATACCTTTCATGAAAGTGAAAGTACCTACTGGCAGGTGTATTCGCGCTTAGAAAATGCTTGAAAAGGTAGATAGTAATGTGCTAATAATGACAATTCGTAATATGTAGAACAAAGGATTACGATAAAATAACAAGACATTGTTTTTTCGAATTTCAATTCTAATTAACATAAATGTTACAAGTCCTATATATGTGGACGTTAAACATATAGTTACCTTATTTACGAGTATTATTTTCAGGTGACACCGGTATACACAAATTATACATGTAACTCATTTCACAATAAAAGTAAAAATTGCATACTTAAAAGCTAAAAATACAAATAAAACCTTTACAATTGAATATTAAAAAAAAAATAAAACCAAAAGAAAATTGAAAACAACTTGACTTTATTTTTATTATTACAATAAAAAGCAATTTTCGGATAAAGACAAATAAATGTAACAAATAAAAACATTGCTCCGAACGTAGCTTCAAACTTAGGTAAGGCTCTCCAAACGCATACGGTGTCATTTCATAGCCAAACGGCATATTTAAACGAGCTTACAACCACTACCATGCTAAATGTTACACATATCTAATATTATTAAAAAGGGTATATTTTAATAAGAGTCTACCGATGAAATATGTGGCCACTAAACAGTTATGCTATTCAAATTCAATATGTCGATTATATAAGATAAATATGGAGATCACAAAGCGACTAACAATAGAAATATCGGAAATCGGATTCCGTTGAGTAAAAGTCGATATGCCGATATAGTAGAAGCCAACGTTATTCCTATACGCACTTATTGCTGTATTCATTCAAACGAACAGACTATCCTATGGATTCAAATAAATAAATAAATTGTGATGCATTACATTGTAAATGTGACGATAAAATTAAATTTCATAATTCATTAAATAATAAAACAATTGTGATGTACATCAAGTCCACATGTGATATTGGTGAGAAATATTAAAATTTGTGATGTAAATCTTATTTTAAATGTCAAAAATTCATAAAAAAAAATATTGTAGTTCATATTTAAATCTGGCCATGCAATTATAGTCCCACAAACTTATCTGGCCCAATGTGAGAAGATATACATATAAAATGTCAAAAGACGACAACATTTACTACAGTTTAGTTTCACTATTGTCCCCCAGATAAGGTCATTGCACTATAAATAATTTCGTTAAAAGAACGATTACAATAATTACACATACATAAAAACTTATTGTTTACGAACACAAATGATATGAGTAAAATATTATTTAGTTTAAAATTATTGTTTTAATGATATGAATATGATAATTACCATAAAATTGTCATTTGCATTAGGATATAATTTACAAGTGATTTAGTTAAAAAACCGAACTATGTCCAATATTGTTAATGATTGATATTTTATTATATTCAACAATTCATACTGAATGGATCCGAGCAGCGATTTAATAGGTATAAACTTAGAACTAAACTAAAACAATTTAATTATGGCGGCTGCAAAACAAAGCTCGCTCGATACGGTGGTGTGTAGTGGTATAGTAACTACAATTCAATACATTTAATATTATATTATACCTATGCTTCAGTCTTCGTTTAATTATTCTTTATATCAGCCACAGCAGAAGACTTGCTACCGCGGGTCACAAACTGTATCGTTTGTTAGTATATACATCAACACAGTTTGGATGAGGCGCTCACCGCCGCCCTGCGAGACCTGTCTTCACAACGCCCTCCTAGATGTTTTGCACTCGCCCTACAGTTGTGAAAACATGTTACACAACATTGTCTAAAACAATGTTGGAACATTCAACCCGTGATACTTATTCATTTGAGTTTGAATAAGTTATTATGCGAAACATAAAATAAATTATCACTTTTATACATTGGACAATAATTTATGGTAATGCTGTGCTGAATATTATATTATGCTAAGAGAAAAGTGCATGTGGAAAATTTACCTTCTTAAAAGTCGTAATTACATAATTTAAAATAGATTATATTTAAAGGTGTATAAGATGTATATGATAAAAATAATCAACTATGAGTCGATTTTAACATGCAAAAACGTACGACACAGTGCCTGAATTTATAAAACAAAAAAGGTTAAAAAAATCGATATTGTGGATATGTAAAACATGTTATTGCTGCTAAATTGCAGCAAAGTCAATAACTATAAACAGATTACGTTAAAATAAACCTATCTCCTAATACTGCTCAAAGAGTTAAGCAGATCATATTTAAAAAAAAAATATTATGATACAATTAACCGATAAAAATGTAAAATCCCCCAAAAAATTAGTTTAAGACACAATAAATCTAGCCGTGAGTATACACTACAGAAACACTCTCTCCCATTTTCCTTAAACACTGAGATATGTTACTATACGGATGTTACAGCAGTGAGAACTCACGGTAAACAATAAATTGGAACTAATTACGTCTAAATTATGAAAAAAATATTGCTTAAAATGTCAATTTTATCAATTCATCATTCAATTGTTTTAAAACAACAATGTAAAAAAAAAGATGTTACAACAAGGATAAAACTTAAAAACTAATTCCGACACGCTCATAATTCTTTGGGATAATGAACCATTCAACAATATTACAGAAAATTTGGCGACGCGAGATAAACAATTGTGCCACCACTTCTTGCTACTGAATATGATTATTGATACATTCTACAAACTACTACTAGATTTGAATATATGTAATGGTATATAAATGGTATCGTATGAATGCAGGTAATCAGAGTACATGGATACACAGAAGTCCTTCAACAATGGTGTCGGGCCCGGTGGGTACATAGCGCACAACTCAAACATCCACTGACAGCGACATCGCAACCTATAGCCCTACCTCACACAACGCACTAACATCCCCTCCACTTTCCCATAGTTAAACAATCCTTCTAAGAATGTTGATGCTTAGGATGTTCCTTACAGTGGAACACATTGATCACAACATTCTCTCTACAAACTGTGATGTTTTAAAATGCTCCTTACAGTGGAACAAATCGATTGCTAACATTCCCTCTATGAACCGTCTTAGAATGTTCCCTACAGTGGAACACATCAGATGCTTTAGAATGTTCCATACAGTAGAACATAGATGCGTTAGAATGTTCCATACAGTAGAACATAGATGCGTTAGAATGTTCCATACAGTAGAACATATATGCGTTAGAATGTTCCATACAGTAGAACATATATGCGTTAGAATGTTCCATACAGTAGAACATAGATGCTTTAGAATGTTCCATACAGTGGAACACATCAAATGCTTAAGAATGTTCCTTACAGTGGAACACATCAACTACTATAATTAATTCTACGAACATTGATGTTTTAGAATATTCCTTAGAGTGGAACAGATCGATCGCTAACAGGGAAATTTGCGAAGGGTGAGGGGCGCGAGTCGTTTAACAATGCCAGGGTGCATACAAGTTGACGTATCGGCGCATGAGGCGCCGATTAAGCTTATGCTATTCATCACACTTCCTACAAGTACCGGCCACGTCGAAGTCGAGGAGGAGAAGCTTGGTCTCCTCGGTGCCGTTGCGGGAGCCGACGGCGCAGATCAGTTTAGTGGCGGAAGCTCGGATGCGCCATACCACGCCGCCGGAGCCACCCGAGCCCAGCTCCACCAGGTTGCGGATGAACTCGCCGGTGCGCACGTCCCACAGCTTCACGGTGCCGTCGTCAGATGAAGTGATCACGAAGCGGTTGCTCGACTGCAGGCAAGTCACCGCCGACTGGTGCTTGTTCGGTCCTGCAAAGTTCCGTTCCGATATTTTAAAACAATTAATGTCGAAATAACGAGATTATCATTATCCTAATGTGAAATATAGAAAATCGAGTTAGATATCAAAATAGTACAACCCATACTTTAGGGGTATAGCAAATATGCTTTTTTATATAAGGGTAAACGAAGGAGCGAATCGCCTAAAGTCAGTCCAAGTTTTTTAATTTTTTAAACTAAGCATACCAAATTGTAGTAAATTAATCAAGCTAGAATTTGATATGCATAGATTTAAAAAAAAGTCAGGGAAGTTTGACTCACTGGAAACATCACTCACCGGCTATCACTATATCGCTTTTTTGTACTATTTAGCGTTACACATACCGGACAATGTATGCAGGCAATGACCTGAGGAGATGTCCCAGACTTTGACGGTGGAGTCAGCGTTCCCGGAGACCAGGATGTTGGAGTGCAGCTCCATGCCGGAGGTGAGCGACTGGTGGCCGGTGAGGGTGTGCTTCAGTTGACCCGTCTCCACATCCCATACGCGGATCGATGTGTCCAGGGAACCACTCACCACGTGGATACCGTCAAACTTGATAAACATGACTTATTTATTAACAATGCAAATTTGAAAAAATAAACAATTGTTCATACAATAAATTATATCTGTCAAAAAATATGTAAAATTTATTTATACATAGAAAATAAAAAAGGGTCTAATATGTACAGTATGTTAGCTGCATAGACAGATGTCTAAAGTTTTGTAAATGTATACATATATAGGTGACAGTACTTTTTATGTATCTTATGATATTTGATGTTGACGGGGGCGCTAGTGTGCGCGAATTTAGTTTTCTTATGCCCTCCGGGTCAGATGCTTATCGGTCTTGTCAACTTACCTGAAGACTGTACACTCGGTTGGTGTGTCCTGCGAGAGTGTGGAGACAATCACCGGTGTCCGGATTCCATACTTTGACGAAGTAATCGTATGCGCCGGAGACGACCACTTTACCGTCGTACTGGACACAGCGCACCGCCGCGAGATGGCCAACGAGCACGCGAAGGCAACGGCCGTCCGGTATCGACCAGACGCGCAGTGTCGCATCGCGGGAACCCGACACAACTCTGTAACAAAACATATACATTATTAGTAACAATTTAATGTGACAAGAAATATTTTATTTTAACATTGAAATGTTATTATTATTGACAGCATTGTTATAGGATGGTATGACTAAACATGAAATCAGCGGAAGAATCAAATGGAACGAATAAAATAACGCACAGCTTTTTTTTAAATAACACTGCCACAATCTTTAAAATTTTAACGCATACATAGTTTATGTATCATAATGTAGGTATTGTATGTATTCTCAAATGCATATATTCCTATAGCATTCCTAACAAAAAACCAAGTAAACAATTTTTTTATAGTTCATTGATAAAGTGCTATCTGGTGGCGATTCAAAAAACCATGTACGTGCAAAATCTCTAAGTGAGCGGTTTTGAAAGAGTTTAATGCATTACTTATTTAAAAAATCGCAGCAGAGATAAGAAACAATGTTATTAGCAATAACTAGTTTTTGAAACATTTATGAACAGTTAACAGTTAACGAACAATTAACTACGAACGTTTCGTTTTAAATGATTAAATTGATTTTTCTGTTTCATTACAACATTAAAATGTCGAGCGAAAGATCGTCGCAATTGCAAAATTAGCAAGCAGCAAGTATTTAAATCAACAACATTTCGCAGAGTATTAGATTAGGGAGAATAAGTTATAAAATATTGTGACTAATTTTAAAATTAGTCACAGTAATATATCAATTTTATTGTCATACCATCCCATAAATCAATGATCATTTATTTAGTTAATTATTAATTATAAACGCCAGCTCCTAGCCATCAAAACATATATAGTCCGTTGATTTTCTAACACTTCCAAATGAAGTTCTCCTATAAATTATAATACTAAAACCATTTAATATCATTTCCAAGTCTCAACCCTGATCACGCGACAACCACAACTAAAGTATTAAGTCAAGGTAAAAGGCATAAAAAAGTATATTTCGCACATCAGCTCAACTAATTTAAAGTACAGGACAGTTTCTAAAGGTCTATATCCACGGAAAAAATGTACAATAATAACAATACGTTCTTGTACATATGTTTCCGTGGTGTTAAGTGGCCAGAGACATACCTATTCTGATTGAGGTGCATGCAGCGTACAGTCGAGGTATGGCCCGCAAGCACTTTAAGACATTGCCCAGTGTTGGCATTCCACACACGCAGGGTGCGGTCGGTAGAGCCACTAATCACCAAGTCTCCCACCATCTGAGACGACCAAACACCGCCGGTATGACCAACCAGAGTATGGAGACACTGAAAACCGTAATTAAATATTGTCTTTAAACCCATAATTTTAATAACAGGCCAACTAACTACTCTAAGTAATAGAAATAATCCTATCCTTGAGAGACTTGTCAAAAATAGAATTCAAGCATGAAGAGACTCTTAGCTTTAATTTAACGTACCTCATAAAAGGCTTATTCCAAGAGTGAAATTTCCATGGCTCGTGTTAAAAACTATTATTAATAATATGGTAGGAGGAAGACTTAGTTTGTTTTCTATCATTAAAAATTGTCTGTTTATTGATTAAAAATTAAAATCTCTCAAGAATAGCTATTTTTATTATTAAAAAAAAAACTAGTTAATTGTATCAACCAAGTTTATTACCGACATTTTGGGATTCATAATAACTCATGTAATTATTATAAGACAGAGTAGAAATATCAGTTTGCGCGAGGTTTAGCGGTTGAACACATTTACTAGTTATTTAAATTTGACCTCGCACTATTGTCATTGTTTTAAATTTTGTAACCATCACCAAATCTATCTAAAAGTTAGTAGAACTAGTTTTTAACAAATATCATACACTTCCTATCAGACATTCTTGATATAAAAAGCATTAAAATCGCCAAACGATATCACAGAATTATTAAACATGGATGGAACATAACTATGGATTTTTAAATAAACCTTCACGTTGATAACATGTTTGTTTAAATAAAATAATACAATGTAATATAAAATTAATTGTACTAAATACAGATCACCTATCAACCAAAATATAAAAAAGGACAATATTTTTCTTAAATATTTGTAAGCTCTTTGTAAAACAAGAGCACTTCATAAAATCTGTGGAGTCGTTGGAATTAATTTCCATACTCGAACACCTCATGCCATGATCAATATAATACTTGTTGCAAATTCCTTCTACTCAAATATTTTCATTGCAAAAAACCAATAGTGCAAGGTATAGATGGATTAGTTTCGATCAAAGAGTAGGAATAGTAGTTTATGTTTAAACTATAGAAGCGTTAATTGTTTTAACTAGCTTTTAAAGTCACGATTACTTTTAGGCAGTGCAGTGCAGGACAAATATTTCTCGAAGATCGTCGAAAATCCTGGCTGATTAAAACTTCAAATAGAGTTTATTCAATGTTGCCAACAAACGCATATAGTAACCAATAAAGATGCTTACGTTGCATTAACTTGATCTATAATCATATAAAGTGTTAATACACAGACATGTAAATGCAATTGCACGTTCCTATCGCCGGAAACAGTAATTTGACACGTTCTACGAAGGCATAGGATCAAGGTACACGATCAACAGTTCACTTTAGTTTGATTTTATATGTGAACGTGTTTAATTTTCATATTGTTCATAGAAAAAACAATTTTATTTAGTTATATAGTTTTAGTAATTGATTATCATATTATTTTAGGTTATAAATTCATATCCCAAGTGTTAACATGGAGGAAGATATATCTATTGTTCGACAGTTAGTTGAGGTTGGAAGCGTGAGCAAGAGTGACAAAGATTACATATATCTATTGTAAAAGTGCGAGACAGTGTTAACACAAAGTACTAATAGTTGTAAGAGTAATTGACTAATAAACCGTCATGTAAGTATAGATGTATGGATGTATGAATTGCAAAAAAATACATTCATATGTCGCCAGCAATGTGTCAAAAAGATTTCCATATTCCAGTGTGAAAGTCCTTATTGATATTTTGATCTGATATTTGATATTTTGATTTTGATTTGGTAAACACACAGTTCTTTGTTACCTAAGATGTCGGCATTTACAGCATATTTTTCAATAATTCTTTTTTTAATGAAAAGCCCTAAACTTAAGTCACGCTTTAGACTATATATTTTTACGCCATTAAACTTAGGGAGTAAATATTTTGGATAAAACCCCTAATATGGGAAAAAGACCATAAGTTGCTGCCAACATCAAGGAAGAAGGTTGCCATTTATTGTCATCATGTCATGTCATTTTGACATTTGCAATTGATAATTTGACAAATTTGGGTAAACAATGAAATAAAGTTTTTATAATTTCACGCCGATGAAGCCCCATGGGAACAGCTAGTTTTTGATAATATACCTTTTGCGAAATAAAACCTTTTTTATTTTTCATAAAAACTAATTAGTATCTGTATATATGTCTCGACAGTCATGTGCAAACTAACATAACCTAAAAATGTTGAATCTTTAACGAAAATATCGGGTCATAATTTGATTTGACTGCGACAGTTCTGAAAAAGACATCTTATTAAGAATGTATGTTTTGTTAACTATTTGCTGGCAATATTTAAGGTGTTTAGTACGAGTTAAAAATAACAATTTGTAACATCAGCCGGTGACGTATTCATAGATATTCAGATCTCCAAAAAAATATTCAAATACAGATCCATTTCATATGCAAAATCCCATTGCCACAATGTTTCTGAATAATTGATTTTAGAACAGTGTGACAGATAAACTATATATTTAGCATTCGAATGGTGGACGAATCAGTAACAATTGGAATAATCTAGAAATACATCTGAATATTTTATTGGCACGTTTTTCAGCACAAAGCATCGCCAAATTCTATACAAATGTATTCATCATTGCTTTGCAAGAGTCTATTTAGGCACAATAGGTAAGTAATTTTTTTCAGCGATCAATTCAAAGATTAACTATTGTCGTATATCGTTTTGTTCAATTCACCTCTGTACATTTGTCAGTAGGGCAGATATTTTTGTCAAACTAGCTTTTACCCGCTACTCCGTCCACATGGAATTAAATACAGTTATTAAGTAGGCTATGTGTTCTTCCAGACTTTGTTCTACATCTGTGACAAATTTCATTGAGATCCATTAAGCCTAAGCCGTTCATGAGATACCTTGAGATACCTACCTTTCTAACATCCTTCCATCCACCTATACTTTCACATTTATAGTATTAGTTAGATAATAAGAAGTTAAATTAATAACTATAACATCTGAAATATTTGTGTAAAACATTTGAAGAAATTATTGCAGCTTCTTAAAACAGTAGTAAAAAATGTGCAAGCGTTTTATTAATATTTATTGTTTTAATCATTACAAAAAGAGCAAAGATAAGAAAAACAAACAATATAATTTTTAGTACCGAAACAAAGAAATTTCAAACAGAAACAAAACATAAAACAAATTTAACCAATAAATGCTTTGCTTTGGACTCTCATATGTTTAATAACTTGTTTTTCATATTGCTAACACTCTATATTATTGCTAAGAAGTATTAATAATACAAAAATAAAAGCTATACTAATTAAACAATTTCTGAGATACAAAGTGAAAAACACAACAGTGACAAAACAAATAACTAACTAAAAGTCAACATAAAGTACCATAGAATCAATAAGGCGGAAAATTTTTTTTCAAGTAACTAAGGAAGTTAAGCAATTACACAAACTCTTTTGTTGACATACATTTTTAACAATGTGTTTAATACACACTTAACTAAACAAAATTATTGTAACATTTAAGTGATTTCAAGTGAAATAAAAACCAATCTAGTCTTACAAGGATATCTTTTGAATATCTTAGCCAAATGTAAGACTTAAGTGTTAAGTACTTAAGTAATGTGTGGATACCATTTCTACAAGCATCACACCTACAATTAATACTAACTGAATTAACAACAAAAAAACTTAGTCTACTAAATGGATTCTATAATTAAGAAAATCACTTAGAACCAAATGGCACAACAATTTAGTAATTTGTTTTAAACTGTAGAACAGTTTATAAAGATCGCACTTGTTTTAAGATGTTGAAAGCAAGCCATTGTCAAGGTTAAATAACAAAGCATATATTTCTAAGAACAAAACAAATGTAATAATTTTTTTTTGTTTTAATCAACATTTTTCCTGGGACCACAGCAAAACAAGAGTAAATAACTAAAGGTTGTGTAAACTAAACTCAGAAAAGTGCTTCAAATATCTAATAATCAGAGTGCGAATTTGTTATAATTATTAAACGTATTATTATTAATATTTTAGTAAAAATAATAATGTTAGTAGCAACACGTTTGATAATTACAATAAATCGTTTATCCTTACATGAATACCCTAAAGGAAATATAAAAATTAAAAAGAAAGCTCAGATCTATTTATTAAGTTGGTCATTGCTAAACTTAAGATAATGATGGTTAAAACTTTTAAGGGGTTTTAAAATACAAAAAAAAATCGTTAGCGTGGGTTACCATTACTGGGACACAGGTATGACATTGTTATTGTTTTCATTGGTCTTAAAATCGATGATAACAAACTTAATGATATTTCGACGAAGGAATTCGAATAGAAAGCAGTTGTCAGTTTTTTGTTTCAATTACTTGTTTTAAAATTACAATCTTTGTTTAACTTTACATACCTTTCCCGAATTAGCGGACCACAATTTCAAAGTGGTATCATCACTGCCGCTAAGGATACGGTTCCCTTGGAACTGGAGGCAGGTTATCACGTGGTCGTCATGACCGCGCATTACGATAGGGCTCAGGACAGATTTGGTCATCCAGTTGGTCTCAATGATAGTCTGACTCATATAGGTCGCTTTCCAAGGGCTCGCGAAACGAGGCATGTTACGTGGCATCTTCTTCAGTTCGATAATACCAGCACGTCGGCATTTCTCTTTCCAAAGCAGGTTGTCGTCAGCAAGAAATCTGCAAATTTACTCTACTTAGCACTCATACGGCTGAATTCTGAAGTGAATTTAAAACATTTTAATGGAATTTAATTGTGCCCTTATCATTGAAGACGTTGTCACATATTTAACTGTTGTTTCAGTACTAAGCTGGTAGTTTTGTAAATATTAAGGTATAAGAGATTATTCCATTAAGATTATGACAGTGGGTTCCCATTGCCAATTCATTTGCAAAAAAAACATATTAACCTCAATGAGAGAAATAACAATATATTAAATCGGTATTAGGTGTTTGGTAGTAGGAGCTCCCCGTTAAATATTATTGACAAAAAACAAATTTAGATTGCTACCATGGCATTACATGTTACTATGACGTTATTTTTCGGGTCAGATAATATTTAATGCAAAAATAGAAGACTGTCGAATATATTTGATTTACATTTGTGGTGACATTGGAAAAAATCTGCATTTCAAACATTTATAATGCATTTATTCCGTCTACTATTTAGGATACGATTACGTGTGCAAAATGTTTTAAAATGCTGTGATGTAGGAAAAAACTAAAGAAATAAAGAATTACGTGTTCACTCTCTTCAACAGTTGCTAAGCCACAGCCTCAGATATGCTGGAGTCGTAAAATGTATTATACATTACATATTAAGTTTTAATTAGTAATATTAATAGCGCTTCAAACATTAAGAATTGCCATGTCGGCTTTATGAAATTGAGCAAAATAAGTTTTATACTGACCTCCAATAACGACAAGTCTGGGCAGCCATGAGGAGATCCTTTGGCGACAAATATCCCAGCACAGTAAGCGCAAGTTCCTTTGGCAGCAGGGAAATGAAGTCACGTTGGAACAGGGGCTCAATTGCTTTCATCATGTAGCGCACATCACTTGCAGCACAACGAGTAACCAAAGCATCAATCGCTAGAGTCTTCTCTTTAGTGGACCATGTTTGGAATCTGAAATTAATCTAAAGTGTTAATCTATATATCAAAAACAGTAATAACACTGCTTTCAATATTGTATTTAAAAGTAATAGCACAACTCCTCTCATTCTAATTTGTTGTATGTGAATTTGGTTTTGAATAGAACCTAAACAAATTTGACCAAAGAATGTCATAGGAATTGTCCAAAGGAATTTTATTTTTTTTAATTACTTAAGCATGGAACATGAATTTATTTAACAATAATTAATACTTGAATAAGCAATCTGAGGCAACAATAAACGGCCATTAGAAATCTTGGAATGATGACATTATTAAAAAATAACTTATTGTTATAGATGTGAAAGAGATCTAAGGTTTTTTTTTCACCTTTGAAGCCACTGTTTGAGCTCTGGCGATGCCTGCACCCTATGGGCTATTATATTTGGGTTTGTTGTGTTTGGGTTATAATCCAAAGTAGCTATAGTTGATATGGCACCGTCAGTGCAAAACCTCTTAACGGAGTGATGCGAAGTAGACTCATAGCGACGTTTGCACTGTAAACAATGTTTTTATATTATCAAGCCTATCCCATTAACATGTAAAAAAAAAATAGTTTCTTAAAATGATTAGTATACCGTGCATAAGAAGAATGCATATAAATATCTAACTATAAAAAAAAATAATAAAAAACTCTTTATTCGACAAAAAAGACTTTGACAAATTCATTGGGGCTCTGTCTCCTGAACTAATTGT
>LD688983.1:272432-290324 GCA_003118335.3 Papilio memnon | reverse complement strand
TGCGCTCCTGGTACTCGCGACATTATTTTGCGATTAATTTTGGTCAAAAATAAAAATATTTTATTTATATTATTAACAACAAACACGTCCGGTTGTAAAGGTGGTCAGGCGAGAAGGGGACTATTTGGCATTACATTAGCAAAATGATTTTATGCTTACTTCCATGTTTTTATTCTTTGTTGTACTTACCCATGCTCTTGGCTCTAGATCAGGCTCGTCGTCGTCGTCGTCGTCATCGTCGTCATCCTGAATACCAATATAATAATTAATAAAAATTACATGCATTCAATAAATTGGATGCCAGAAGGATGGACTATTTGATAGGGTCTTAGGAAAAAAATTTTTTACACTCACATGAAACTATCCTACCTAATTCCACAATAACAAATTCTGAATTATACAGTAGAAACGTACCTAAAAGCATCAGGTAGACTCATATGTTTTGTATTGTAACACAAGAACCTGGGTATAGCCTGAGACAACCACTTATCATTATGGCGTTTATTTCCAAAATTATCTAACAATTTGTTCAACTTACTCCGTGCGGAGAATCACAAGTGCACCGCAGGTTTCCACTTTCTATTTCGTAGTCAGAATCGTCCTCGTCTTCAGTGTATTTACGCCAGGAAGCCTGAAGAATTAAAAGATTATAACAATTAAGGTACATTTTAAAGATACTATTTGTATGCACAATATCATAGGAATTATTGAATGCAATAAATTGCAGATAATAATTATAGTAATAGCGAAGCGTGGATTTACTCGAGTCTGTCAGCATAACGAAGGAGGAAAGCTGGCATCCTATAGTGCACTTCTACGATATATAGAACCACCACCTATAAAGGCCCCTAATTTTAATGCAGCCAATCAGAATAGTAAAAAAACCGATTGGTAATGTTAAATAGCTGACAATTTATACATTGTTTAAGGAAATAGTAGTCACAGAGTTGCAGAAAAAAACGCTATCTGTAGAATAAAACTTAAAAAAAAAAATTACTCGCCTTTCGTTCGTTTTACATGCAAAGAGAACGATTTGAAATATTTGAGGGCAGTCTCTTGTAATTTTCATACAAAATATATGAAAACCACATTTCAAACAGATTAAATAAATCCATTCTAATAATTGTCAGATTAAATATCAAGTTATGGATATCTACCACCTGTATAAAAAATTGACGCACTAGACTATTGCAATGATTGATTGATTTTTGCAATTTCAAAATGTCGGCTATGACTTTTGGTTGAGTCCAAATCATCAGTCTTTTAAATAGTACTTCCTTTAGGGTTCACATAACATGCCTTCTGAATGTCTGTCTTGATCGAGGTATTTTTTTTAAGAAATTTTAATTCCTTCGTGCCAGCTATGCAAACCGATATATAACATTTTTTCCGCTAACAGAGAAACATGGCGCGTATATATCATTAATAGTTAACTCGCCAGAGTATTTCAGTGAGGTTGTTTTTTTTTTACATTTAGCACCTTCACTTCCCCTACTATTATTGACCTTCAACTGTCTAAATAGATATTAATTCAAAAAGAGCCATTAGCCTAATGATTAGGGGGTTCCGATTTCTTATCACATGGTCGGGGTTCGAATCCCGCCATTCGATTATTGTCGTAAACCATATTCTAGCACAAGCTTAGAGCTTAGTTGAAGTGGTAAAAGATATATTAGTAAATAAACAAAAATCGCTAACATTTAAAAGAAAATCATTGAATACAAGAAATAATTGCAAATGTTTTGTTCACAACTATACAATTGTTGCTTACAAGTATTGACTTGATAGACTTATATGAAGAGCGTACCATTCTATGAGTTGCATCAAGTATATTCCATGCAAGCGGTGAACGTTTGCGAACGTATGAGACGCTACGGTACTTAGTTAAAAATGAATCTTTACTTAGTAAAAATCTAAATGTCTATGGGATACTGAAAATGAAAACGACAAGTAGCATAATGCAAGTAATACTGCACTATTAACTTTTATTTGTGAAAAAAATTGCACATAAAAATGTAACCATGAAATTTTAAATTAAGTATTTAAAAAAATATTATTTTCTACCTTTAAACAAACATTAAATATGTACGTTTTAAAGTAGTTTTATAAAACTTTCATTAGTTAATCATTTATACATACTTATATATTTTCGATGTTATTATGTGTTATAAATATATTTTTTTAACAAGATAAATTATTAATAATAAAAACGATTAGACATCAATTAGGATTTTCTAGTCCACTAAAATTGTATATTAAGTACCCTTTACAAAAACTCAGTTTGTAAAATATGCGCTCATAGGGCAAACCGTCACCCTACTCCCGAACCGTTAGACTGGCGGATCGGAAATATCGGATAGGTTTAAAAAGGATTCGCAACTGCGAAACAAGCCAGTATATGACGGGCTTTTGTTCGTCATGTTTTAATGTTTCTTCTAGTGAGAGCGTTTGTGTTGTTTGATTTTTCGGCCCGGCTCCGTAAGGTTAGTAAAACTTAACTTTTTTGTAATAAGAGAAAATTACTTTTGCGACAGTCATCATCATAATCACAGCCCATTTATTGAAAAAAAAACTTAGATTATAAGTATAACTTTTTTTTTCTTTAATTGCCAAAACTATATGAAAATTAAAGGTGAGAAAAATAATTGGGCAGAGTGTAATAAAAATAAACAATTAACAGTACTCACCGAGGTGACAGTGTGTTGGGAGTTCAGCCCGCTGCTTCCAAGGCCAAGCAGTTTCTCAGCATTAGATGTTGATGGTACACTAAAACCACTATTAGCATAATTGGAGCTTAGGGTTTGCCTAGCTTGTCCGGATGAGCTGCAAGCACTCTCCATATCAGAACTCTCGACAATATCATTGTCACAGTCACCCTTGTATAGTTTGCCTCTGGGAATGTCTTTCTTTTCAGGTATTCCGCTATTTATGAGTTTATCCATAAAATCAACCTTCTTTGTTTCCTTATTACCACAGAATCCCATTATTGGGTCATGACTTAAGAATTTGAGTGGTATATCACAGTCTTCATTATCATCAGACTTATTGCTTCCTGATGGATTGGATTCATTTGCTGTGAAAGTTGACAATGTAGAAATTGTCTCAGAACTTGACGCCAAACTGGAATTAATGCTGGACAAATTTCCAGAAAAGTGTGGTGATGCTGTAAGTTCCCCATCCATCATCAAATTCGAACAATGTTTAATAATTCGATTCTCTTCTTCAAAGTCTTCTCGTTCAATGTCATCTATGCGCTCTCTGAAGCAGGGATTTGTTGGTTGTTCAACTTGATCAGCATTGGCACCGTTGTTATCCTCCATTGTGTGTACAAATTATCGCTTGTCAAATAAATATATCACATATGATCACAAATGGAATGTAAAAATTGCTGCTTCCATGACAAGTCCTATTCTAACATTGCTGATAGATGGATAATTTTGATATATTCACAAAGTCCCTGCAAAACAAATATTAAAATAAATGGAATGTGATTTAAATATTATATAACGCTAGCTTTCGCCCGCGACTACGTCCGCGTAAAATTAAAAAACAAAATAAGTAGCCCATGTGTTCTTCCAGACTATGCTCTTCATTTATACCAAATTTCATCTAAATCCGTTCAGTTCAGCTGTTTAAGCTACAAACTCTAACATCCATCCATCCATCTAAACTTTCGCATTTATAATATTAGTAAGATAAGATATAGAAATGTATATGGAGTAAGCGTGGTTGATGCTTCGCTTAAAACATTTTTCACATGTTCCTCACTAAAGCTATCTGTTAATAGATCCTCAAAATCACATGTCAATTTAATTAATTGTAATATGTATTACTAGCTGCTTCATCCGCGTGAAATTATAAAAATTTTATTTCATTGTTTACCTACATTTGTCAAATTATCAATTGCAAGTGTTAAAATGACATGACATGATGACAAACCATGGCAATCTTGCTTCCTTGATGTTGGCAGCAACTTATGGTCTCTTTCCCACATTAGGGTTTTTATCCAATATATTTACCCCCTAAGTTAAATGGCGTGAAAATATATAGCCCAAAGCGTGACGTAAGCTTTATATTAAAAAAAGAATTATTCAAAAATATGCTGTAATTGCTGACATCTTAGGCAACAAAGAAGTGTGTGTTTCCACTTCATTATATTAAGTAGGTATAGAAGCATAGATAGTATAGATAATAAATTGTAAATGAATTGCCAAAAGGTGTCACTAAATCATATTTTAATGTTTATATTTTATTTTGTGACACTGTTCAGTTTATTTTATAACAAATGAGCTTATCATAATTTTGTAGCTTGTCAATACATGGACATGAGGTGGCATGGTAAACTTGACAACTGACATAGTACCTTTCAAGGAAGTTGCCGATGAAAAGGATGTTGTTCACTATGTCTAGTCTATAGATTACTTTAATGTCTGATTAAAATAATGTTCTTAATGTATAAAATAACTTTTTGTAAATTGTAACATAAGTAGTGTCATCTATTTTCAATTACCACAGAAGATCATTATGTGTGCTGAGTGGTTTTTAAATAAATAAAATAAAATAAATTTATTATGATGTTAATATTCAAAACTTAACAATAATTAAATTATATAAATCCAAGGATTTAATTTTCCCTTCCCTCAAAGTTTATAGTCCATATATTTGATTCTAATAACTTCTGTTTCATAATTAAAAAGTGATAGTAATGTATATAGATATCAAGTAGGAATAGTAGAATAGTAGAAGTAGTAACCGAAAAATAAGCTCACAAGCTACCAAGCTTAGAAATTTGGAATCTTTCATGAGTAGATTTCTGTTATTACGTAGATTACTACTAAGTTAATACTTTAGGTGATAGGTCGAAGGGGCGAACGTAAGATTTGAACTTTTAAACTCCACGCGGACGAAGTCGTGGGCAACAGCTAGTAATATATAATTTTAACTGATGCTTTGCTCATGATGTAGAGTCAGCTGCACAAATATATCTACACTAATGTTTTAAAGAGAGAAAGATTTGTATTTTTGTATGTATTGGATTCACGAAAACCTACTAGGCAGATTTAAAAAATACTATCGCCATAAGGCTAACATAGGCTATATTTTACTTCAACAAGATAGGTATGGACATGACAGAAAATATATGACATATATGTCAAACGTGTCAAGCCCCTAGTAAGGGGCTCCATTTAGTCGGGTCGTGGATACACTAACGTAGATGCCACGGCCCGGTTGGGCGAAGGAGAACACCGCGGGGTTTAGTGGGCAGTCCGGCCGAAATATAAGGCCGGGAATCCTACACGAAACTGTCCCTACTGCCCCCGCAGCATGGACGGCGCAGTGCGTAAATGCATTCCCCGCGACAGTAAAAATATAATACATGTATTATGTCAAAGAATATTCTTTGTCACCCAGGCGAAGCTGGGGCGGATCGTTACCTACACATTTAATAAAATTGTAGTGTCTGTTTGTAATATCAAAAGAAAAATTGCAGATTTCGGGAATATGATGATGATAACAAAAATCGCATTTAAAAAATTGTCTGTCTGTCCGCAAGCCGCCTTTGTTCCGGTTAATCTCCGAAACGGCTGAGTTGATTTTACGGGACTTTCACTGGAGGGTAGCTGACATGGACGGGCATTTTATAGGATACATTTTTTCAACTCCGCGCTATCAAAATGGCGACCGGACAGCTATGGCTGGAACGGGTGGACCGATTTTGACTGGAAGGTAGCTGGTAGAAGATAGAAGAACGCGGGAATATTATAGACGACCATTTTTTTTAAATTCCGCGCTAACAAACTTTGCTGGCGACGGCTCGTTATATATAATATAGCCGCTGCTATATAGTTAATATATAGTTATGCCTTGTTATGTTTTTGAGTTATACAAAACATACAAAAATACAAATCTTTCCGCTTTATAATATTGGTATAGATTACAACACTCAATTGGAATACACAAATGGTGTTTGGAAATTTCTCAATCATTGTAAATGTTCACTTATGCAGGTGACTGTACTTATATACATTGTATCTTAGGTATATCTGATACATTTTGATAAAGCATTATAATTTAAACTTTGCATTATCCTAATAATGCTGATTGACTTCTAATACTGTATATTTTCCAATATTTATAAGCTTACAAAAAATTGTTATAAAAATTTATAAAAAACCATTAATAAAGGTCCTTGTTGGCCAAATTTAACAGTACAGTGTACATTTTGTAATATTTATGAAGAAAAAAGTAATCAAATTATTAATTAGTAACTGTTATGTGTAGTTTTAATAATAACGAATTACATAATGTAAACAATACAATTGATTACATCATTTTGTAATCTTATTGGGTGGCATTAAAACGAAACTAACTGACATCATCTCTTCTTAAAAACAACGAAATGTGATCCTAATGACAAAGAAACATTGCTCAAGGCAGTTACGAAAAGCAAGATGGCTGTTTGTATATTGATAGACAAAACTAAAACTTTGCTGTTTAAAGATTTTGTGCAATGGGATAAATGTGAAATTTAAGAGAGTTCAAGTAAAATTTGAGGTGTGCATTAAGCTATTTATAAAGAAATAAAAGAACTCAACTTAAAAATGTAACACCAATTCTATTATTAATTAAGTGTTAACTCACAATCTTACTAATATTATAAATGCAAAAGTTCAGATCAATGGATTAATGTTTGTCGGAAGGTATCTCCTAAACAGCTCAATTAAATTAGATACAGATGTAGAACATAGTCTGGAAGAACACATAAGTATAACTACCCACTTTTTTTTATTTGTGCATGGATAGAGCATGCATGCACATTCATATAATAAATAATTTAGATCTTAAAATATATAGAGGACTTGCTTTTGCTTGCAACATCGTCCACATGGAATTTTAAAAAAAAATCTATTATTAAATATAGCCTGTGTTACTCAGCGACAGTGTAGCTTTGTAATGGTAATTTTGTAGTACATTTTGCGTTTATTCATTACACACAAAAAATCCTCTTTACTAATACTATTAAATATGGAAATAGATTTTGTTTTAAAGTAAATGAAAATGTGCACTTCTATGTTGTTAGGAATTTTTCTTTAGCACCAATGACCTTATAAGGAGTTACTTTACACTTTAACATAGCTGTTTAATAAATCTCAACATTAATGTGTAATAAATACCAACAAAGAGACAGAGAACCAAGAAATATTAACCTGTGCCAAGTAAAAAAGAAGAAATAAAAAAGAAGATCCTTTGTTAGGGATGAGGTGTGTAGTTTTATCTTGTTGGTAACTTGCATTGTTGTAACAAATTTGAGATACATATCTAAGAAAAATAATTCCAGATTACATTGGTACTTGCTAGATAGACAAATCTTAAAACATGGAGTTATAAGAGGTGCAATATGCACACAATAATATAAAAAAAATCTGCATTCAAAGTTACCTTTTACTGAGTTAAATGAAGGGTGTGGCCAATACAAGCAAATTGTAGTTTTACAATCTTTATAACTATACTGCACTGGATAGGTATTCAATCTAACACTGGCAATACCAAGGTCATCTTAATTACACGAAGAAGACTTTATTGAAAAATGACTCTCCTCGCATATACGAAACAGATGCATATACGCACATCTCATTCCCCATCCTACTAAATAAAGGAAGTTCAGCCATGTGTAGACTTACCATAAAAACTCGACGTCGACAAAAAGGACTATGAGCGCGAGATTTTTTTTATATGACACAGGATTCACATGCATCCGTCACAAAAAATACGTAAAACAACTTCTCCGCTCAAGTTACATGACATGTGCACATACAATTTCACCATTTACAATTATTGACCCATTCGACATGAGGTTAGTTGCATGCGCAGAAATGTCCTCTTTTGAAATATATCTCTGTCTAGGATATTGAAAGGATATGGTGGAAACATAAAAAGTGGAATGAAACTAATTACGTACCCACGTCGGCTTCTACTTTTAAAAAGACTTACCTTAATTTCTCCAACAGTTGAATGAGTTTAGTCACCTTAAATAATTATTAAAGCATATTAAGACGTTAATAAAGATGCATTGGAAGAATATTGCAATGTGCACTTCTCAATTTCACAGCAAACACAATGGTAAAAAAACCATAGTTTATAGAATAGTTTAAAGTAAAATGTTGCAAGTTGAAAAAAATATTCAAAGTTCTAAGTGAATCACACTTTTAATTTAAATTAACATACATAACTAGTAAAAAAATTTGGAAGTTTGAAAAATAAGAATATAGTCAAATGTACGTTAAAATATTTTGATACAACGGTTATATCATAGACAAGTAAATAACAGGACCTCTATAGTAATAGTAGACAATAGACACGTTATATGACTTGGTATTTTGTGCCTACTTGCTTTTCGCTTGTGGTGATGATTCGAACTAATAAAAGAAATAGAATATTGCTGTCAACAACATTATTCTAGATATTATTTAGTTATTTCTTGATATATTACAGTACTTTTTGATATTAACATGGGTTTTTATAGACCTACAAAGCAGATTTTTGACATTGACAGGGGAGCGCCTGCTAGTTTTTAGACTCATAGTAAGCAAAAATTCTCTACTTTCGAAATATTCCCGTTGAAAACAAAACCAAACTGTATCCAAATGATTTGCATTTAAGGTACTGAGTGCCCGTAGTGAATGCTTTCGAAATTATACAAATGGTGACATTCACCCGTGCATTCAGTTGCCGCTTCCTCCTTTGTCAAAATGTGATGCTGTCAAGATGACATTTTAATTCACTATTTTCTGACTGCCACAAGTCCTTGCTGAACTATACACTAACTAACAGAGATTATTACACTTTTTGACATTGATTGAAAGTGTAGCATTAGTGAGCTGTTACAGTTAAGTTTCACTTATATCCACCGGGTCAGTACAAGGATCTTACGGCAATCGGAAAAATGAACTAACAATGCTATTTTGCTGTCGGAAGAGGGCGCTGTTAAAAAACAAATTCTTCAAACAAAACTATTTTTTATATACATATTTTTTTTAATTAACGAAAGTCATCTAAGAAATATATAGACTAAGTAACTTATTTGAAAGGTACTATGATAGTTGTCAAGTTTAGTACGCCATCACCTATACTTGTATTAATATGTTATTAAAAAGCTCCATCTTTTGTTATAAACTTAAAACTAAACAAAACAGTCACAAAAATATTGGTATACGGTTTTAAGGATGTGTTAATAGATAGTGCTAGTGGATCAAATTTAAGTATAAGTTAAGTGAGTGCGAAGGATCCAGCTGAAAACCAGCGCAGGAACGGCTTTGTCCCTCCTGCATACGCTGAGCTGGATACCTTTTGCCACGATTTTATGTTTTCTTTAGAATTAGTGTATATGTAATTCCTTTTTTTTGTGGCAATAAATATACATTCATTCATTCATTCATTCATTCATTCATTCATTCATTCATTCATTCATTCATCTTGTGTAAAAAATGTATCAACTGAAGTGTTAACTATGCTTCCTCTATATATTTTTTTAATATCTGCTTATTTATAACTAGCTCTCGTCCGCGACTCCGTCCGCGTCGAATAAAAAAAAAACAAATGTGAGTGGTCTATGTTCATCTAGATTCATTAATTTCATCTAGATCCGTTCAGCCGTTTAGGCTACAAACTCTAACATCCATCCATCTAAGCTTTCGTATTTATAATATTAGTATGATAAGTATTTTTGTAGCAATAGTGTTAATTTTTTAAATTAATTTAATAGTTTTATTTCTCATTATTATATTATTTATTTATTTATTTATTATTATTATATTATTCGCAATTTCAGCGGATTCAGGTGGCCACTTGCTCATTTGCCACTTTATAACATAAAAAAACATATAATATAATAATAATAAGATTAAAACATATTGTATTTTTAAATATGTACAATACTACCAGTTAGTCTCAAACATAAATATATATATCTGAGCATAGTTCATCGTATTAATATTATAAATGCGAAAGTTTGGATGCATGGATGAATCTTTGTAAGAGTTTGTGGCCTAAACGGCTGAACGGGTCTGGATGAAATTTGGCATAGTCTAGAACAGTGATTCTCAACCTTTTTTTTTGTTGCGGTACATATATAACGATTTCAAAATTTGGCGGCACACAAACAAAAAGATAAAAATTTTTTACTTATTACAGCACACTGCATAAATAGTTTATGAAAAAAAATATGCAAAATTTGGCGGCACACAAAAGTGCCACGGCACAATGGTTGAGAATCACTGGTCTAGAAGAACACATAGGTTACTTACTTTTGGTTTTTTAAATCCATGCGGACGGAATCGCGGACCAAAGCTAGTTATTAATAAATATATGTAAAACCCACAATACCCGATCAATACGGTACATAACGCATATGGTGACAGAACACTTCGAACACAAAAATCATGTACCCTATGTGTTTGGTTTACCTGCATGATGAAAAAACAAATTAAAGAAAAAAGTATGAATTATATTCTATACTAATATTATTATTATATAAAGAGGAAAGATTTGTATTTTTGTATTTTTTTATGTATTCGATTCACATAAAAACTACTTGTCCGATTAAAAAATCTTTCACCATTAGAAAGGTAATTTATCTGTAAGTAAGATAGGCTACAATTATTATTATTTTTTATTTTCACGCAGGCAAAGTCGCGAGCAACAGCTAGTGTTAGATAAAATAGAATAAATGATTAGTTAGATAATGTAAATAGATAAATACATTGAATTACGAATCTTAAATATTTTATATACGAGCTGTCGCCCGCAAACTTCGCAGGCACAGAACATTCTCTTTTAACACGTTAGCTGCGGCACCAATTTTTGCATACTTTCCGTTCCTGCGGCATGAGGTATAATCGGCCCGCACCGTGACCAGACGTTAGGGCGACTCGCGGTCTATTAGACCCCACCTCCTTTTACAGACTAAAATCCATTTTCTGGCGCGAAATCAAAGATAAATGAGATTTTTGGTCCTTATTGATATAGACAGTGAATTGATGAACCCTAATCCACCGTCACCCCGGGATCTGATGACTAGTTTAGAAATTATTAGCAAAAATTTATCTCTTTCCTACACTGGACTAAACCAAAGCTATGCCATTCGCACGACAGAGAAATTCACGTTTTTGCTTGCCGCACAACAGGGAAGTTGCATCAGGGGTGATTTAGGCCTCGCTTCGCAGTTAACGTGGTAACAGCTACCTTCCAGTCAAAGTCCCGTCCAAATCGGTCCACCCGTTCCAGAGATAGCGGTCCGGTCGCCATTTTTACAGCGGGGAATTTAAAAAAAAAGTAGCCTATAACATGCCCGTCATTTGCGTTTTGTTATTCCGAGTCTGATACTTTTTTTTATACCACGTTTTATAGTGACTGATGTTTTATGTCAAGTCACACGGGAACGCTTTCGAACGGAGTAAATAGTATCCTATATTACTCCTGGCTCTAAGCTACCTCCTTACCAATTTTCCGCCTTATCGGTACAGCCGTTCTTGAGTTATAAATAATGTAACAAGTCTTTTTTTTATATATATGTAGATAGAATAGATCTTACAATCAAACTACTTAGTGTGTTTTTGTGAGACGATTTTTTACAACTATGTTAGTAAAATAAATAAACAGTATTAATGTATAATACCAAGCAATAGTGATTACATTTCTGTAAGCTTTGTACCCGCATCAAATGTAAACACGGGGACTGTGTTCTCACAAAGTACACACCAAATAGTATTTTGCGGCGGACAAGTGTACAATAAATAGGTAACTGAATGCTGATTTCAGTTTATGGCTCTCGTTGGTACTTGTTACAAAGGGATGTCTGTCTGCTAGAATACACTTTACAAAATTGCAATACGTGTAATTTAAATTTTACTGCCATTTGGTATTTATATTGTGTTTTAATATAATTTCAGTTAAAAGGAAATAGTGAAGCCCTTCACTTTGTACCATTTTTCTTAGAATCAAAAGTTTCGCTGTGTAACCGACGTTCGCATAGTTTCTTAAAAGGCACGAGTTTTCCAAGTTCACAACGACCACATACTATTGCTCAAGTTTTGTAAAACTTTATGGAACGGATGTTGTGATGTGGAAAGCGCCTTTGCCGAACCATCCATTAATTAAATTGAAGGGAATAAAATGTGATGCAACCTGCAGATATCTGAGAAGAAATTCAAAGATATGTGCGGAGTCAACCAACCCGCACTGGGCCCGCGTGGTTGACTATTGTCTAGTCAACTCAAACTTATGTTAGTGGTTTAGTGACTTGGTGATAATGAAATGAACATATAAAGCGGATAGATGATGAAGACATGAACAAGAAAGTATTAATACTAAATGTATGGATGGATGGCTACAAAGGTAGAGAAAGACAGTATGGATAGATTGTGGGAAAAATGCGTAAGAAGGGAGAATCACAATTTTTATGCTCGCGAAGTGTAAAACCGCGGGTAACGGAATCGCGAGTAAGAAAATTCTGCTGTGCTCAGTTTTTTAAAATCTGCGTTTACGAAGTCGAGGCCACAATATTATCTAGCGTTATGATAATTATTGAATTCAAACAGAATGCTTAATTAAGTTCGAGACAAGTTAACAGGGTTATATAGACTATCCCAGGTTTCAATGTACTTATGTCGCTTCTAACTGTGAGCCTCAAAGGTATTAAACACTAAGTACGTATGGATCCATCTATCGTCTATACATATATATATATATATATATAGAGAGAGAGAGAGAGAGAAATTAAACTATACTAGTATCAAAATACAAGGAAAAGGTAGTTCGATTAAAGATTAAATGAGCTAACTACGTTTCTCTTTTGACTTAAGAACCTTTGAACTTTCTACGGATGCAGACATTTCATAGAGTTGATTTATTTTGTAAAAGGTTGTTAGAAATCAAATCAAAAGAACTTTGTCCCGTGTAGTTATAGAAAATGCCTTGTGAGATACGACAATTATTTTTTAAAGTTACAGGATAAACTTCAGGAAACGTTAAGAATAATAAAAGGACTAAAAAAAAGGTTATTTAGATCCAATAAAATTGCGTTAATTGTTGTTTCCATTTTCGTTGTTTTTTTTTATTTAATCGCAGTATTGATAGTTATTTTCAGCCTAAAGCAGTTGGCTACTAACGGTAGTATTTTAAGAGATCAGTTAAAGAGCGATGACTTTTAATAAATTGGACATCTAATCGTTGAGAGCTTCGCCGTCTTTATCTTTAACACTAGCTGTTCGCGTGCGGCTTCACCCGCATGGAATTATAAAAACTTTATTTTATTATTTACATTTGTGACATTCTCAATTGCAAATGTCAAATGCACAAATGACAACGATGGCAATTTTGCTTCCTTGATGTTGGCAGCAACTTATGCTCTCTTTCCCACATTAGGGTTTTTATCAAAAATATTTACCCCTAAGTTTAATGGCGTGAAAATATATAGCCTAAAGCGTGACGTAAGTGTAGGGCTTTTTATTAAAAAAGAATTATTCAAAAATATGCTGTAATTGCTGACATCTTAGGCAACAAAGAAGTGTGTGTTTACGCTTTATTATATTAGTATAGATAATAATGTCCTTCAGTGGAAGTTAATTTATGCAGACATTAAAGAATATTAATTACATATGATTACGATGATCTTTCAATTCGAATTCCATTATACAATTGACATTCCGATTTCCAATTACGAATATTAGTTACATTCATTAGTGGTATTTTGCAAGCAAATATTCATCGTTTAAAATCCCCAATGTAAGCCTATCGAGGGAGAGGGTGCAATCACAATTTAATTAGCATCAGGTATATTAGCAGGTATATTAGTAGCCGATTCAATAGGGACACAAATAAAATGTATTTGCGTTGTACTTGTTCGACTACCGAGGCAGTTTTAATTAAGTCTGGTCATTTGTTCCGTGTTTTCCCCTAGTAGTAGTAGTAAAGTGTATATTTTTTAAGATTCACGTTATGTTACCGAAGTAAAAAATGGAATTTTAGTTTTATAATTTCGCAATCATATAAAGCCATAAGCAACCATACAACCGGACTGGGCCATCGTGGTTGACTATAACTTGTGTATCCCTTTATTTTTTTTAAGACGGGTATGTTAGCCGATATTTCTTTAAGTAAAAAATTCGAAGTAAAAAAAGAGGGGAATGGGTTACGCATACCACGTGTCCTGGAAAGACACACCGGTTGGGTTATCTCCCCATCCCCCGACCTCTAATGAGGGAGGGATAGGGAGCATACCCACTAAACTCCTCTGGTTCCCTCAGCTTCACTATCCACCGGGATGAGGGCACACTAACAAGTATTCATCGACCCGTCCCGTTAGTGATTGATCCCGTTTGGAGCGATTGTTTGCGCGCGGGAATCCGAACGCGCCCTCACTAATTCTTTCTAAGTGCCTGACTTCCTCAGCACTTCGCTCGAATCATGATAGAGAGGGAGATTTTGAGTTAAGCTGTAAAAATTATATTACCATAACACAGGCCTACAATTTTTTTATTCACTACCTTGATATACTTGTTAAGATGCTTAATAAAATTGAAATATAGCATGCAAAGAAAAACATTACGTAATTAGAATTTAAAAATTATGAAGGAATAATCAAAACAGTCTGGAACAAAGTCTTTCGAATCAAGATTATTATATTATAAAAAAATAAGTTTTATTGAATTTATGGATCCAGATAGGTTTATGAAATGGAAATAATCGACTGATTCTGTAGAAAAAATAAACTTTGTCATCTATGTTCGTGTTACATTTTGCATAAAACTGAACAGCGTAAAGAACTACGCAAGCGGATATGAATTAGCCCTCATTCGCACGTCGTTGTCCCCATTTTACAGCTCTCGCTTACAAACGCTTTAGAGTCACCCTTGTTTCGATCGCCTAGCGCTCAAACTGCAACACTGCGCGATAAATAAGCTTCGCGCTTTAAAGCGCTGCCGTATGAACAGGTACATAGAATTGTATTGGTTCTCTTTCAACGCTTTTTTAACGGGTGTTATGAAAAGCGGCCGTGTAAATGGAGGCTTACGACCAAAAACACTTGTGGCTCTTTTTTATTTTCCCTATTACTTGCCAAAACAATTTTTATAACACTTACAGAGTATTTTATAATAAATTCGAAATTCGAAAAATTTTAATTTTACAAAATAAAAAAAAACTATTAACAGAAATAGATTCAGAGCAAGAAAATCCCCCAATTTGTATAGAAATGTTTTTAAAGGATTTTGTTGCAGATCTGTGTAATTAAGGTAGAAAATCATCATCATCAACTTGCCCTTATCCCTTACGGAGGGTCGGCCCAGTATGTGCTATTCTTCCATACATTTCTATCAGCCGTCATATCTGAATCCACTCCCTTCTTAAGCATATCCTCTTTCACACAATCCATCCATACTTTTTTCGGTCTTCCTCTTCCTTTGTAGCCATCCACATTCATTCAAAAATTCACAATTAAGGTAGAAAATAAGAGCATAAAATTAATTATCAAATTGAATTGGTTTGTACGAGCATTGTCAAATAATACTCGCCTTTGTGTCGCTGCGTAGCAATTGATTACTCTGATGGAGTCCGTTCCTACGTACGGTAAACGGAAATTGTACTGTAGAGTACTGTATTTGACGATGGTACGGATTAAATGCCCTCTGGCGAAATTGAAACAGAGGGACAGTCCACATTACACTTTAAACATTTACATAGCTTTTAAGCGTAACGTACACGTGTATACTGAAAGCTGTAAATGAGAAATACGAGAAAAGCTTTAGATGTTAAAGTTAAAATTCAAATTTTATCAATTATTTTAATTCGTCAATGCTTGCAATAATGTTAGAAAATACCTCGGATGATGTTCGATCCGAGGGCTGATCCAGATATTTCTGGAATATCAGATTCATACAACATTATCGTGGCTAAGAAACGTCTTATGATGGAGGCTCCACAAACGGTTCCTTTTTGTACTTAGACGAGTTCTTGTAAGAAGTTTTGTTTAAAATAAATTATTTTGAAACAAACTACGTTTTATTTGAAACTAGCTTTAGCCCGCGACTTCGTACACGCGGAATAAAAACTTAGTAAGTAGTCTGTGTTCTTCAAAACTATATTCTACTCTGTGCCATGTCATGGCTTTGTGTGCAAATACTTTAAAGTGACAATTTTCTTAAACTTACACTAAAGTAACACGTAAAGGCAACGGAGATTGCTTATGGAAATTTAATATAGAGTCTATGCATACGTGTCAAGATTTTGAATATATTAGATGTAACAGCCACATACGCTCTTACTTTGTATACCGAGTGTATTACCCTAAAGAATAAGATTAAACACTGTTTAGTTAAATAGGTATTTTAAAACGTAATGAGTAACAGGCCGATGTCGGCCCGCCGCGGTACTTGAACTAGTGCGGACGAAGAAAACTATGTTCCGCTAGTGCGAAACGATTATCTCAGGTGTTTGTAACAATTCGACATAGACAAATATATATTTCATCTTGTGATCCAAATTCTAGTTCCTCATTAAAACATAACGACAGGCTTTTATTGACCTACCACGCACTGACGGTGAAAAACATCCGCGAGTGCGGTAATGGGCTTATTTCGACCCGACGTGCCAACAGGCAATTTGCGACCCGAATCCGCAGAGCGCGCGCCCCGCCATTTAGTGTGCTATTTAACTGATCTGACGTAGCGTTAGATGTAATTAACGATAGCAAGCGATAAAAGAAAAATACGAATTTTGGAAAACAGAGTAACTGGCACTGTTGTTTGACAGCAGGGATAATTACTTACTTATTGTAATTACTTAGTTAATTTAATCGTTCAAAAATTAACAATAATTTCGCCCCGTTATATATATTATAATATGTTTCCACAAAGTTATGGCAATTTAATCTATCCCAGTGCCGCTGGGTTTAAAAAGTCCTTCCACGCACTGGCGGAAATATAATTGGGGACGCATTTCGGCCCGCCGCCGCATCCGATAAGAATTATGATTTTTACTTGCCGCAGTGAACGTGTTAACTCTTTGACCGCCGCTAATTGACATTATGGAAGTCATAGTGGTTTTAGATTCACCTTAAATATGTATCACCACACATCTTTCGGTATTATTATTAAGACCAAGATCGATATCGGCCAACGTATAATAATTTTTCGATAACCATATTTTCTCAAAAATTCCGCTCCGGGCGTTAGAGACGCGGTGTACAAAAACTAAAGTGTGTTTAAAAACACATTGTCACGTCTTTCATTTTACTTTAAAAAAAAATGTTAACAATATCTTTTTTCCTAGCTCACCAGTGGGTACTTTTTATTTATTTATTTATTATTTATACAAAACACAATTGGCGGTATGAAATATCGCATCGCTAAAAACTCTGAAAGAAACGGGAAATCGTATAAAGTCTATTTACAAGCAATTTTCTTCCCTGCGAAAGCCCGTTCATTCTCTTCTACGAAACGTTAAACTAGTAGTTTAGCGCGATTTCGTTCGCGTGAAGCTTAAAAGTCTAAAACTAATGTTCATCCCCATATTTAAATTAACTTCACAGGATAAATTTGAATAAAAAAAATATTATTTGTACTGAAAAGCGATTATCTCAATTTTCAAATAATTCCATTGAAGGAATAATATATCTTCAGACGAACATGGAACCCGCACTTAAGAGTTTTAGGAGATTAATTTTGTAAAAACCTTTTATAATGTTCACCTACATAGTAATAGAACCCCCTGTGATACATTTCATCATCACCAGCTCACTAGACGTCCTCACCGAGAAGCTCGGTGCCGCGTTCGATCAGCGTAGTTTTTTATAACGCGAACGGTATTAGGGAACAACGGGACGAAATTCATACGTTC
>LD688983.1:251184-269358 GCA_003118335.3 Papilio memnon | reverse complement strand
AAATCAGTCACAAAAAAAAAAAAAAAAGCTCGGTGCCTCATACATACATACATTTCATATCTCTACACAATCAGTCAGTTTACTATTTTATGTACGTATACAGAAACGTGATAGTTTGATTGAAGTTCTTTAAAGTATTTGTTGAAAACTTTCAAACGTCTGTCTATCTTAGAACTAATAATGAAATGGTATAGTTCTTGTAAAATTCCAAATGACTATTAAAAATCTACAGATATTATTAAATTTATTACATTTTTATACATTACTAGCATTCGCACGTGTCTCCGTCCGCGTGAAAATGTAAAAAAAAAACAAAAGTGAGTAGCCTATGTGTTCTTCCAGATTCTCTTCTACATCTATGTCAAATTTCATCGAGATCCCTTCAGCCGTTTAGGCTACAAACTCTAACAAACATCCATCCATCCATCCATCTAAACTTTCCCATTACGTACCATATCTTCTTACGGCGAAGGAAAACATCGTGATGCAACTTGCACACATCAGTGAAGTGATTTAGAGATTTGTGTGATGTCAACCAAGCGGCATTTTTTGACCAAGGCCTAGTCACCCCTAACTTAGGATAGGTCCTTAGCCCCTCCGTGGGGACGTATAGTGAACTGATGATGAATATACATTATGATTACTAGCCACATCTAATAAACATTCAAACTTTTTTTTTTTGCGGCTCAATGCCGCCCTCTCGTTCCCCCTAACATTATTGATTCAGGGACTTTAGGGTGCAATCGTTATCTCTTTATTAATTTTTTAGGGTAAAAACGTTAATCTTACTAATATTATAAATGGCAAAGTTTAGATGGATGGATGGATGGATGTTTGTTAGAGTTTGTCACCTAAAAGGCTAAACCGATTTCGATGAAATTAGGTATAGATGTAGAGGATAGTCTGGAAGAACATATAGACTATTCACTTTTGTTTTTTTAATCCCACGCGGACGAAGACGCGGGTAAAAGCTAGTATTACCATACAATATTACAACTAATGTAACAAATTATCACATGTCTAAATACGTGTATGTTACAAGTATAACGTTATTACGTGCGTTTTAAAGGTTAAATTTTCAATTACAATCTGTTTCATTTGAAACATGAATTTGTCCCCTTTGTATTTGCTTAATGCATTTTCAGGTCGGCTGGACTTTAATAACACAAGGCTCTCCATAGGCCCGTTCCATCAGTATTTAGATTGGATCTTATTGAGATGACCAGCTTTATATGGCTTAGTTTATTGAATATACCAAGTTATCGCACTGCACGTTATGTCGCACAATATTAATTTGATTTACCAAACAATTTAAGATACATAAGTACACCATACTACTCGTATATCTCATGAAATTAAATCTATACATATAATAAAATTGAAGTGTCTGTTTGTAATAACAAAGGAAAAATTCCAGATTCCGGGAAGTTGATGTATTTGCATTGCTTATAACGAAAATTGCATTTAAAAAATGTCGTCTGTCTGTCCGTCTGTCTATCTGTCTGTCCGCAAGCCGCGTCTGTCCCGGGTAATCTCCGAAACGGCTGGGCCGATTTCGACCGGACTTTCACTGGAGGGTAGCTGACATGGACGGTCATATCATAGGCTACTTTTTTTAATTCCGCGCTGTCACCGGACCGCTATCTCTGGAACGGGTGGACCGATTTGGACGGGACTTTGACTGGAAGGCAGCTGGTAAAAAGTAGATGCACGCGGGATTGTTATAGACGGACAGAAGGAACACCGCTGGGTTTTTAGTGGGTATTCCGGCCATCTTCTCGTCATGGCCGGCAAGTCCCATATATCCCCCCCCGTGTTAACGGGGGAGGGGGGTGCGTAAAGGCATTTTCCCAGCGAGAAAAAAAGGTAGTGTGATGACATAACTAAATAAATTGTCCACATATTATCAAACTCGAGCTATTCCAACTTTTATTCCAAAGTCATCTACTCGTATAATTACTTAGTAAAAAGAGCCAGGCGGCTGGCCGTAAGTATTAAACCAAAACTTTAAGGTTTATAAAACCTTGTAAATCGATGTCGAGAACTCAGAGAAAAGCGGATAAAAGTTAATATCTCTGCCTACACCGGTGAGGGTGAAAACCGTAACAGCTAATTATTCAGAACGTTAATCTAAAACTCTCTCGTGATATTAAAACGACTCGCATCGAAAACGTATGCAATTTTTGAAACAAAGGGGACAATTTCACTGAGTCGTAAATTATTTCTGTTTGTTAGACTCTTACCGGAAGCCGGTAACTTTTACAACTTCATATGAACAAACCTATTTAACTTAAACGCTTTGTAAAACTCTGCACGTCTGTGAATTTAATACGTTTTGCTTTTGTGTCAGTATTTGAAAAAAGTTTTAAATTTCCGTGAACTTTTTCTCCCGGCAGGGGTGTTAGGTCTCCCCCTGCTTAGGTCAACGAGTGTATACGATATAGGGGATAACTATACAACTCTGGGTTTCCACTGTCAACGCACTTGTGTACAAACATATTGTCCTCCCTTTCTTCATCCTCGTTCATGAGACAGACACTACAGTATGTACATATACAAGTGTCACAGCAATGGAATTCTTAGCTAACATACGTCGCTTAATGGAGAGTTTGCCCCCACAGTTTTACCAACATTTTACGTCTCAACGCGATTGTTCTAGCAAACTGATAAATTTCATTAGTTAAATAATTAGTTTAACTATATTTTATTTATTTATTTTTGTACGAAAAATTGTGAATGTCCGTTAAAACAAATATCAACAACATTTTCGTCATATCATATTCCCACGAATCATATTTCCATCATATTTCCACGAATACGGTATTTAAAATAATTCATCGTAGTTCCATTTTACTGGTCCGGTAAATAAACATGTAATGCATATACAGGATGATTCTTATTGGACGGATCAAATTATTTGTGGAGATAATGTATATCGTTAGCTTAAAGTACGTTCCGCATATTCGATAGATTTAAAGTTTTGTAATAAAAGAACTTACTTGCGATGAATGATATTTTGAGTTTCTAAAATAAGCTAATTAAAAAATGAGACGTTTTATTTAATGTTGCGCGTCTTATTTTAATAAAGACGTTTGTAATTTTACTTTATAGGATTATTTACAAACAATACTTAACTATGCGATATGTTTAAGAAAAAAATATTACCAATGTAAACACAATATTTAAAACACACGGATAAATTTCACTTCAATCGGATTTCTTTATACAAAAAAAATATAGCTTTGGATCTATTGATAATCGCCGAACGTTCATTGATCTAAAACAATAGTCCTAGTCCTCTACCTTAATAAAGCATTTGATTCCTCCATTAAGAATCATCCTGTATTCGTCGTTGAGGATTTATAGTTAAGTTGATGAACGCACGCCAAATAGTTGTTCATTTCAAAGCATTTTGTTGATTAAAATTTATACTGTGAATGGACCGACCAGAAACCGAGTTTCGCGTATAGCAATCACGATTATTTTGCAGATTGCATACAGCAGTGTAATCAAACACTGGATTTATTTATACGGTCACTCCTTAAAACATGTCTACTTTATATTCTAGTTGCTCAAAATGGATATTAATAATAAATCGTTTATTAACGAGGATATATCAACTAAACGGATTTTACGAAAAGCGACATTCTTTTATTAATTTTTTCATTGCTGATTGGTTCACTTCAAACAATTTAAATGTCTACTTAGACGCAGGCTGCATCACGATGATCTCCTTCACTATAAGAACGTAGACGTAAGAACGAACGCAGGTATTAATGAAATTCATAAATCGAAAATACATTGGTAGACGGTGGGGATCGCAATCGGACGCGTATATCACGCGTCGATGCGGACGGGTTATATGCGCCACCGACATGCGGTTTGTGTCGGTAATAGAGCATCAATCCTCGATATTAACGACACACAAATTTGGCAGAATAAGTCTATACTAAGTACTCTAACGCGGCGGAATACACTGATAACAAAGTTAACCGGAACCGTAGCGAACCAGATTTTGATGTTATTATATGTCTGGCATTGTTTTGTTTTTTTCATCAACATATTTGGCACATAGCTCGGTCCTTTTTAGCGAGAAATCTTCCAATGTAAAGCAAACGCAATTTTCACTCGCGCTTGGTTGTTTTTATGTTACCCTACGCTTCCCTATTGATTGCCTTCGGGTCAGTATTATAGATGCCTGATTATGAATTCATTTATCACTCTTACACTCATTAATTCGAATTCATGTCATCAATATAACTCCCACTAGATTTCTTTGATTTATAATAAGGTCAATAAATATGAATAAAGGGATACAAAGACAGTACAGTACGTTTAAGTTTTTTTTTTTATTAAGTAAATTATATTCATCGATTGATTAACTACGTTGGAAAGCCGAATCTTTTACCAGGAGGAGAGGAAGTGGTTTTTAATTATGCCTCTAGAAAATAAGGCTGTGTTTTTTTTTTGACATACCTTAAAGTGTATCGTCTGTCAAAAACAACACTCGTATATGCCACGGATATGGACTCCTTCAAACTTAATGCTGTCCGTGTATGACAGCCCTTATCATGTAGAAAAGGTTTACGTTAAGCTGAAGAAGAATTACAAGAAGCTGACTTACATTAAAACAAAATTAATATGCACGTAGCTATATAAGCTTTTTTTTAAAATAAAAATATTAGTAGATTCTTTGTTAATTTACTAGTATTTCCTTTAACCAATCCAACTAAGCTCTAGGTTTGTGCTAAGATATGTTTCACGACAATAGTCGAATGTCGGGATTCGAACACTTGACCGCAAGATCGGTAGTCCGTACCCCAAACAATTAGGCTATTGGCGCATTAATTAATATTGATGTAGGATTCACAGAACAAAGAACTTCCATCGCGAATCCGCGGGCACCCCGCTTTATATTAGAAACGAAGCTAATGAATAGGCCGGTACGCAGCTGTGCACCCAACGAGGCGAGCATGACCGAACACTATTTTATCGAAGCACTTCAGGCACTTTTGACCCTTGTTATTTGTTGGTTATATAGCTAGAAGGTTGAAGTTATGTCTATTTATGATAAATAAATATATCCTATCTTTTTGACATCCCAAAAGAAGGAGGCACTCAATTCGTCTGTAATTTTTTTTTATCCGAAAGGTGGTCCTTTTTTTTTGTTAATTTTAAAGTCAAAGTCTACGGCGTAGTTAAACAGTTTAGCTCCAAATCGCGTGTAGAAAATTTGGTTATTTTTTTTGCTTACATAGCCTTAATTATAAGACACATAAAAGTGATGTATGGAATAAATGTAGCTCTTTAAAGCTAAATTAAAATTCGCAATTAAACGTATAGTGAGTACTCAATCTATCTTGAATGATACCGACTTACTACTAATATACATTCTTTTTTTTTCAGTTATCAGTAAAAATGTTTGTGCAATATTAGGTTTTGATTTTTTTTTAAAACCTATTCGAATCCTGGCCATTACAATAACAGGGGCCTAAAAGCAAATGATGTCCTTTCGGGAATTTATATTCGTTTGAATTAATAATGTTTTATCTCAGACACGAGACAATGAGAGATGTATCTAGAGTAGACTGTTTTGCACCCCTCTTTCTCGCACAGCAATCGCGTTTATATTCATAGTAGACACACACGTGTATTTTATCCTCGACGATATAGGCTAAGATACAAAGCGTTTTTCCTACCCTCATTTGTTTTCCTGATGAAACCTACATTTCGTGAAAGAGGACATTTTTTTAAACATGTTGTAACCGGGTTGCCTAATCCTAGCCTGGCAAGGCTATGTTTAATTGATCTCTGAAGTGGGCAATTTTTGGAGCAAAAACCCCTTATCGAGTTTCCTGAAAATTTTGTCACAAATTAAACATAGCCTTGCCAGGCTAGGATAAGGCAACCGGGTTACAACATGTTTAGAAAAATGTCCTCTTTCACGTAATGTAGGTTTCATCAGGAAAATAAATGAGGGTAGGTCATCACTAGTCTTGTATCTCTGACTAATAGGTAGGATTACAATTCAATTAGCGCTTGCAATATTAAAATAGACTTCATTATTACACGAGTACAAAGAGAATTTCAGTGCGCTTGTTAATGTTACGGCGGTCAGTTTCAATATTGAATTTCATTTCATTTTAGTACAATATCGAAAACCCCATATCAGTTAGTGCCTATTAGCGAGCGGCAGACACATCATGACTACGAACAATAGCAACCGACAGCGAGTATTATAATGTAGTTTTGTTTCAGCTGCCCATAAATAATCAAACAAATATAAAATCATATAATTTACTTCGCAATACTATGCTTTCAACATGTTTGGGTCAGGGACTTTAGGGTGCAATATTTATTTATTTATCTATGTATATCTATATCAATATTTATACTTATACTTATTACTTATCTATATCTATATCTATATCTACATTCTATATCTATACTCTATACTAATATTATAAGGAGGAAAACTTTGTATTTTTGTATTTATTTGATTCACGCAAAACCTACTGGGCCGATTTTGAAAATTCTTTCACCATTAGAAAGGTAATTTATCTGTGAGTAACATAGCATATTTTATTATTACTTATATTGAGGAACTATTAATAAGCGTATTTCTGGACCCCGGCATAAAAAATCACTAAATTTTAACGCTTCTCGGCTTATGCTGCTTAAACCGTTAGAGGTATATAAAAATGATGTATGAAAGAATTGTAGATTTCAAAAAGTTCTACAGAAAAGTCCGCGATAGCATATTTCTATCTTTAACGGTTTTCTTACACTAACCACTTTTTTGTTAACAAAATGAATTAAAAACCGCATGCTATTTGCGTCGTTGTTTTATTATTTATTTTATTGATTTCAATATTAACCCTTATCCAAATAAATGCGTTTGTTGTCAGGAGAATTTAATGTAGAATAAAATTGTCATTTCCCGTATTTAAATTGGACTAATAGTTTAGAAGACATCGCGAACACAAACAATGAGGGTAGCCGAAAAATCAGCTCACAAACTACCGGGCTTACAAATTTGGGATCTGGATTCAGTAGATTTCTGTAATTTCGTAGATTACTACTAAGATATTACTTTAGGTAATAGGTTGAAAAAAGGGACGAACATAAGTTTTGAACTTCTAAACTCCACGCGGACGAAGTCGTGGGCAACAGCTAGTTACAAATATAAGATTAAACCGTTAAACTTACAATAAAACCATACAGCTAATATCACAAATTATCACATCTTATGTCTATGTTAAAACAATAAATTTAAAATAAAGTTAAAAAATATAAAGAATAAAATGCAAATTTAAAATCAATTATTACAAAATACAATTATTATATAATAATAAAACTAAAATACATAAATAATTAAAAACAATAGAACAATTTTAAATCCAAAAAAACAAGGCACTTCATAAATATACACCCTATTTCGTTCGATTACTAAGAGGTCCGTTTCCTTAGAAAAATCCAAAATTATCTGCCTTGTCTCTTTATATTGATTAATGTCCTTAAATTTTCCTTACTAATCTTATTTCCTATCTTTATTTCAGCATCGGCCCCCGCACCAAACATCGGACACTCTACAATTATATGCAGCATGGATTCCTGCTCACCCGGATCGCACACACAAGAGGGGCTCTCCTTACAATGGAACATGTTCAGGTAAGCGGAGAACCCCCATGTCCCGTAAAAAAATTGCGTTAGAATTGCATACAGGTCTATCTTACGCAGGATAGGGTACGCACTCACGGCATCCAATAAGAAGACTTCGGTTTGGTTGTCTCCCCCTCCTTGTAGCGCTCGTTCCATACTTCGAGGATGGAATGGGAATCGGGATTCGGGATGGGATCAGTTATATATTAGAAATTAGCCCAAATGTTGCTATATATTCTCTTTGAAGTAAAAAAAAAAATTGACTACTAGCTTCCACCCAGACCTAGTCTAAGTTATAAACTGGCGACACCCTTGAATACACGTGATTCTTAGACCCGACATACTGTTTTTAAGCGGTTAGTATTGATAGCTTCTAGCGGTAATCTTTGGACGATCGTCAGTTGAGGTTCATACTCGGACCATAATTTGCAGTCGCCGGTAAAAATGCTGGCGGCTGTACGAAAATTATTTGATATACTAGGTTCTTGCATGTCCGTCATAACCAAGTGAAATTTACTATATAGTAGGCTATACATTTATGTTTAGTACTTATAGTTATCTGTGATATTACTATATTCATAATTTTATATTCAATCAACATATGTTAAAGTCATGGGTGATATAAGTTATGAATAGTTAGCTAGTTGTGAGATTGGCAGTTTTCAATTGCGTATTAGGAAATATTTACTCTTGTTTTTGGATGTTTTTACCAAATAATTTTTAAATTATGAAATACAAGTTTTTTTAAGACGCTGTATCAACGGAGTAGTTTACTATGTTACTATAATCTTACTTCTTCATATGATAAATGCGAAAGTTTAGATGGATGGATGGATGTTTGTTAGAGTTTACAGCCTAAACGGCTAGAACATAGTCTAGAAGAACATATAGGCTACTAATCTATACTAATATAATAAAGCGTAAACACATACTTCTTTGTTGCCTAAGATGTCAGCAATTACAATATATTTTAGAAAAAATCTTTTTTTAATAAAAGGCGCTACACTTACGTCACGCTTTAGGCTATATATTTTCACGCCATTAAACTTAGGGGTAAATATTTTGGATAAAAACCCTAATGTGGGAAATAGACCATAAGTTGCTGCCAACATCAAAGAAAAAAGATTGCCATGGTTTGTCATCATGTCATGTCATTTTGATATTTGCAATTGAGAATTTGACAAATGTAAATAATAAAATAAAGTTTTTATAATTTCACGCGGATGAAGCCGCATGGGAACAGCTAGTTAAGTATAAAGTATTAAATAAATAAATAAATATTTTATTTATTCCGCGCGGACGGAGTTGAGAGCGCAAGCTAGAATGTATAATTATAAATAAAATGTTCATGAGTTGACGACAAAGGTGCTTTCTACGTGGAGCTTGCTTTCTTTACTGTTGCATAATTGATTATCTCCTTCAAATGAAGGTAAATACCTTTGTTGTTACATTGCCTTTTAGGATTTTCGTGTGTCGCATCAGGTATTCTAATATTATCCCTTTACGGTCTCCTCGCTTTATTTCAACATTCACACTGCCTAAAAACATTTTAGTTATTTGTTAATTTCTCTTCGGAAATAATTTCCATTATCTCACAACAGAAAATCTAAAAGGTCTCAGGAATATTTGTAAATGCTTATAAGATGGAAGGTGTGGAAATAATTCTCATATTATGTTTCACATTTTTTTATTTAAGTTTGTAGCTTTATTTACACAGATACAAATAAATTAGTAGTGAATACAGGAGTTTTGTTAGGTCTTTCTATGTAACTGGTACTTATTAATTTACAGTTTTAAAAAATAGGTCAACAGAATCTTTAAAACATTTTTACAAAATATAATAATAATTTTTTTACAAAAATATAATAACAACACTTTGCCATTATTTACTTTTCTGTTCAATGTAACATTCATAATGAGGATAGAAAAAATATGCTACATAAAGATTTATTAACATCATAGTTACATAATTTTCAATAAATTACTGTAAGTCAATAAATCTAAAACTTACATACAACTAGCTGTTGCGAGACTACATCACTATGAATAAAAAAAAACAGTCTAAGTTACTCTCGTATCCACCTGCAAGTAAAAGTCCCGTCGAAATCTGTCCAGTCGTTTGGTAGATTGCCAGAACAAAGGCGAACTTGTGGACTGACATGAATATAATTTTTTTTTGTTATCAGTGACGCAAACAGGTACATCAGTACACGAAATATGACTTCTTTCTCGTCGTCATTAACCTGCCCTTGTTCTTACGGAGGATCGGCACAGTATGTGCGGCCCTTCCATACATCTTTATCAACCGTCATATCTGATTTCACTCCCTTAAACATATCCATCCATACTTTCTTAGGTCTTCCTCTACCTTTGTAGCCATCCACATTCAAATTTAATACTTTCTTGTTTATGTCCTCATCATATGTCCATACCACGCTAACCTGTTGCTTATCTATTTCGTCACCACTGGCGCTACTTTCAAACTTCCTCTATTATACTTCTTGTCAAAAAAAACTCTTCTGTTCACACCACACATCCATCTTAACGTAGGTATTTCAGCCACATGCAATCTCCTTTCATCCGCAAATTTAGTGGCCCCACATTCAGATACGATAGGTCTAACGATGGACTTGTAGAACTGTCCCTTAGTTTAAAGTGGCATTCTATACCAATATTATTATATAAAGTGGAACGGTGGGAAAAACTATTAGGCCTATTTAAAAAATTCCTTCACCATTAGATCGCTACTTTTTTTTTATTCAGCGCCCACGAAGTCGAGAGCAACAGCTAGTATTACATACGGATAACTCCAATTTTATTAACTTAGATATTAGAATTAAGATTTAGCCAATATATAATATATAAATTAAGTCAATAATACGTAAAAAAAAGTTACATTTCTATTTAGTATATCTTTAATTAAGGTGTCTAAATACATTTTGACCGGTAGATATTGCGAGACAAGGCACCGCTGGGTGGGTGCGCTTCAGACGAGCTTTAACCTTACGCTACGAATCACCGTTTTCAATCTTTCTATAAAACCCGCTACAGACGCTCAGTTCTAAAAGTTTTAATTAAAGAGTGGAGCTGTTCAGTTAAAACTGTGTTAGTGTAAGTCAATTTTTCACTGTCAGTTAAACTGTTCAGTAGTTTAGTCGAGACACGCACCATTTTAACTGGACAATTCGACTTTTCATTTAGAACTGTCAGTAAGAACAGAGCGTATGTAGCGGGCTTTAGAACCAGACAGTGTCCCGAACCGACGACCTGGTTGAATATTGTGGACGGCGATACTATAAAAAACTGGTTTACACCAGCACAGCCAGTACTCGAAATCAGGGTTGAAACTACGCCAAACCAACATGATATTTGTGTCAACTGGCTAGAGGCGCCTGCACGAAACATTAGAGATAAACTATTCGTATCGATATAGGAAATTTCCATGAGATTAGTAGTATAAACGTAAAAGTGACTAAAATATTATTTTACATCATTCACCAAACTAAGTAACAATATAAAATAAGAACATGAAAGATTCTTGTTCAAGTCAAAGCAGGTCTGTACATCTCTATAGTTTTTAAACTATGTATGTTTTACAAATTATGACAAGGTATATAGACTGAGCTCCCAGATCTGGATGACGACACTTAAATTATAGCAGCAGCACTACGAGCCGCTTGGTCAATTAAAGTGTCTGGGAGGCTGTTTGCCCCATCAGAAACGTCTGTCATATTGTTATAGGCCCCTGAGTGTAACATATAAAAATCAAGCATTAGAAAATGCAAGTAAAGTTAAGTTATATTTTTGGCAACTTAAAAAAATCTGTCTTCGAAGACAGCCCATGAAAATACTTACAAAATTCTTCAACACATATGTGAAAATAAGTGAACTTAGGTGTATTTTTTACCAACTTCAGCTTGTAATTCGGTTACAGTACAAACGAGTACTATCTAATCGTATAACAATAAAGCTTGTGAATTTAAGTGTCGTCATCCAGCTCTGGGAGCTCACTTTAATAGTACCACAAGCTTATCTGGGCCGAGGGGAGCGTTGCTATCGCGATTAGTTCTGTCGGGTAATATGTAAAATCTACGGAAGCGTAGAAAATGACGTAACGTAAAAATATGTCAAGACTGCTACAGTACAACAATGGTTTTGTGACTCTTTTTCGACATTGACAGAGGCCGATAGTTAGGTTGTTTTCTTTCTTTCAAAAATATTTAGAAAATTTTCTTATTTTAGTGTATTTTGTTTAAGAATATTTTGTGTGGAAGTTGATTTTCTTTATTTATTAATAAATATTTTCCCGCGTAGTTTCTATTATGAAGCTTCACGGTTTGCGGGTGTCTCTAAATGGCATTTTGTGTTTTTTTTCTTTGTTATTTCCTATGCTGAAATAGGTTTATGAAATAACTAATCGCGAAAGTAGCACCTGTTTCACCGGCCCAGATATTCCTTTCGTACTATACAGGGTTATTTTATAATTACCATAACAATCTAGCTTGACCTATTGCAGCTACTGATCATATTAATAACATAAGCGATATAGATAATCTTACAAGAAACCTAATTTTTATTCGATTACAATAAATCCACCAGCGTCACACTACCTACTCTAAAATAAAAAATAACCCTGTGTATAGTAATTATTTACCAACCCAATATGGAAATTAAAGACGTGCGTAACTTAATATTCATATAGATTTTTGGATGGCAGTCTATTCTGCCATGTCACAGCGTTATCAAGACGAGGATTGTGATTTTATAGTCATTTTATATGTAAGATTTTTGTTGCAAGACGCAAAGTTGTAGTCTGATTAGACAACATACACCTAGCTCACAGTCGCGTAAAAAATGGAAACATTATTTCCTATAGAACAAATACACTGAGACATAACAACGATAAGTAATATTTTCTCCGTAACATCAGGTTAAGTTTTAGCTGTTAAAATTTTCACAGTAATCGTAGTTTCGCATCGGTTCCGATTTAAGCGAGTGTGAGCTACCTAAGTTACGTGTTGTTACGACGTTGCTTGCATCGATCTACGCCGTAATAACGCTGCTGCTGTTTGGTCGGGGGCTGCTTATTCGGTATATTCGCAGCTAACCACTTCAAATCTACAGTCAAATCTTCTGATTCTCGGTGTGACCGAAGTAAACGTGGATTCGCAATTCGCGGGCACAAAAATTACGTATTCACTCCAAAATATCTGGTAGCGGTTTCGGTATTCGAACACATTTACGGAACGTCACTCAAGCGATTGCGGTGTTTTGACTGTACATTAAAGGTGGGACAAGATAATAGGCCACATTTGACATCTATCAATTTTAGCTGAATGTTGAGGTATAGTTTGTCCATGGAGGTAGTAAGTACAAGGAAGTAGTAAGTACTATGTACAACAGGAATGAGCTCTATCTGTATCTCGTAGGTAAAATAAAGAAAATAAAACCTTATGCTAAGGGCGTAAGAGTCTTGTGGCACGCAAAATATTTTTGAAGCACAGTGAGAGGGCTACCACTGACCCCTGTGTCTCGTTCTAAAACTGACCTAGAGTTGCCAGATTTCAATCCTTTCCTATTTGTAGAAAAATATGCGATTGATGCAATGTAATGAAGTAAAAACATTTACTTCTATAATGTTTCTAAAAATTAATAATAATTTATTACCGACATGTTATTATAAAGCAATGTTATTTGTTGCTACGTGTAAAACGTTATTAATGCAAAAATTTTGCGGTTGGCGTACAAGTATTCATTTACTAGTTTGAAATTCGGATACCTGAACTGACAACCCCTCATGACATCGCCGACTCGGACGTTAATGACGGAGTAATTTTGAATTCGTCATATTTTTGAAGAATTTTATTGAAAATGGGAAGAATTTGTGTCGTGGAGGCTTGCGGAAGCGAGTATTATGGTGATTGCGGGTTACATTTTCACAGGTAATAGTTTTAAACAAAATTTGTTGGTTAAGAATTACGGTGACCATGCATGACTATCCAGTCCTAGTTCAAGAACAAATACCCTAAATACCTATGCATTTATTCATTCTTATCTCTATTAAAATAACTTTATTTTAATTCCAGATTTAAGATATAATTATAAGGATATATATTATTATGAGGATTATAAGGATATAATATAATTATAAGGAATAAACTGGACAACACATAAATATAAAATGAACGTTTTTTTATTGCCTAATTAATTAATTAATTAAATATATTACAATAGGTAATTTATTGTAATTTTATCTCAGTTTAGCAGCATGTCGTATCCCACAAGGACCACAAGGTAAGTAGCTACCCATATGAAGCGAGTGTGAAAAGCAAGCAAAAACAAGAAATGTATAGTGCGTCATAGGGCAAGTTTGTCACTAACACCTTCTTTTTGGGGTCGATTTTATTACAATTGTGTATTTTGTACTGTTTTTGATAAATACGTTAATGATAATAATAATAAATTTAAATCATTTTTTATAATTATTGTCCTTAAATCATATTTCAACATAGTCACCATCGCCAGAGAGGGATAAAATCTACATTTATTGAGCTCTCGCTCGGCTTCAATTTTGCGACAAGAATTCATTCCTGTTGTAGTAGTACTTCCATGCTCACCGAACTGTAACATCTGACACTGACACGGACTGACATAACGCTCGACATTTCCTGTCGTTCAGACGAAATAAATCGGTTTGAGATAAATATGAGTAGCTTCATATTAAATGTTCAGTAGTAGAGTACCTATTTTTTTTTCGAGCCTACCGAAAATAGACAAATGCAAACGAGCTCTTGTCAACTGTCAAGAAAGCATGACTGCTAATGTCGTTGTTTGATGTGACTTTGACAGATCGCTCAACACGATAGTTACTAAAGTAAAATATATGGCAAGAGCATTTATAATGTATAGTTTTGTGAGTATCTTAAATTAATCAATTAATAAATTATTACTGGTGATCCAGACTATTGTTTTGTCTTTAACAACGTTATTTCACCGTTATTTCAAAACTGTCACTGTTCAGTCTGTTTTTAGGGAAATCCACAGAGTAAAAGTACATTTTAAAAATTAATTTAAAACAAAATGGCGGTTCAAAACAAATTAAAAATATACTTCTCTTTCTATTTTTGTTCTTCATCTTTTGTTAATGATTTTTTTTTAATGTTAAAATTGACTTTTGTAAAACTAAAACAGTTTTAAACATCTCCGTTGAAAAGAGTAAAGTACAGTTCTACTATTTTTTGCTCGCCGTAATAATGTTACGTTGTGAAATTTCGATGAAGTGTCAAAAATGACCTATTAAAATGGCCCTGCTACAAGTGGCCATGCACTATCCGCCAACTGTGACCCCGTTGGTAGCAGTCAGCTCAGCCCCAACTTATTTTTTTTTTACTACATCTACGTACAATAATTGAAAATTTAACAAAACATGTCAATCAAATTGTCTAACGGTGGGTTTGCACTGAATCAATATTCTTGTCAGATTTTAGTCGAAAATGTCAAATCTTAAACATTGTGGAATGCGGTATTACTTATGTTTACTAAAGTACCATTAAAATGCGTTTCAGTCATTATCATCAATGCAATCCCACATTTAGGCTCATCAAATCTACTACAGAAATATCATCTACTATAAATAATACAATGGAAGTGTTGATGAGCCAATCGAAGATGTTTAACTGCAGTCATCCTCTCTGGCTGGGGTTTCCCTGCGCCCGCACGAGTTTATTTCGCAAACCCAAATATAAATTAAAAACAATGCCGCCGTGATCATCGCCAGGCACACCAACGTTAAAGCCGCATTCAAAGGCTCCATGTCGTTACTTCTAACCTGAAAAAAATATAATACGATTTAGTGTCTATCATCTATACCTACTAATATTATAAAGATGAATGACTTGTATTTTTGTTTGTATTGAAATAACTCAAAAACTATCGGGTCGATTTAAAAATTATCACCAATAAAAAGGTACGTTATCAGTGAGTAAAATAGGCTATATTTTTTATTATTTTTTAATTTCACGCGGGCGAAGTCGCGAGCAACAGCTAGTTAGAAATATACTCCTAACCCTACATTGCCAAAACACTTGTACAAACATAGCCTGATCAGAAATATCAAACCCTCGACATAACGCCAAAAAAATTGCAACTAAGAAATTTGTATGATAAAGAAACCGATTGAGGTCAGGCTCTAGGCCAGGCATTTGTTTTCATGGTAAGTTTATACAGAAGTGTGATATATTTTTCTATACATTTCGGTAGTGGAAACACATCGATGCATAGTTAAACATAAATTCTAGGAACTAGATTATTGTTAATTAGTCAAGCTGGCGATGAAGTTATTGTGAATTAGTTCTTTTCCATCTTTTTCATGAAAGAATATAAAAGAAATTGTGTGCTTAAAACTTATTTGTACTAGGACAGGAATCACAGATAATATTGGCATAAAATGAAAGCTTTAGTCGAGACTATCATTAGGCATAAATGTTATTCCCCCATGAAATATATATTCGCGCAGCGAAAACATTTAGAGTATACAAAGTATTCTAAAATATACAATTGAAAAGCGAACACAGAGCTATACGAGTGTTAATAATTTTATCTATACTTCTATACTAATATAATAAAGCGTAAACACACACTTCTTTGTTGCCTAAGATATCAGCAATTACAGCATATTTTTGAATAATTATTTTTTTAATAAAAAGCCCTACACTTACGTCACGCTTTAGGCGATATATTTTCACGCCATTAAACTTAGGGGATAAATATTTTGGATAAAAATCCTAATGCGGGAAAGAGACCTTAAGTTGCTGCCAACATCAAGAAAGCAAGATTGCCATGGTTTGTCATTTTGACAATTGCAATTGATAATTTGACAAATGTAAACAATGAAATAAAGTTTTTATAATGTCACGCGGATGAAGCCACAAGGGAACAGCTAGTTATAATATAAAGAGGAAATAGTTGTATTTTTGTATGTATTGAAATAACTCAAAAACTACTGGGCCGATTTTAAAAATTCTTTCATCGTTAGTCAGGTAATTTATCTGCGAGTAACATAGGCTATATTTTTTTAATTTCGCGCCGGCGAAGTCGCGAGCACCTGCTAGTAATATTATAAACGCGAAAGTGTCGATGGATGGATATTTGTTAGAGTTTGTCGTCTAAAGGGCTGAACGGATCTCGATGAAATTTGGAAGGACACATAGGCTACTTACTTTACTTTTTTTTATTCCACGCGGGCCGAGCTGCGGGTGAAAGCTAGTATTATAATAACCAATAGTTACCCATCCAAAAAAATAAGAAGTGAATAAATAGTAATAAATATAATATAGCATGAACATCTTAATTCATATCAAAAAGAACATTTTCATTTTGCATCAGGCACACCTAATCTACGAGTATAATAACAATCGCGTGTGCTTACTATATTAGTTGGTAATAAGTAAGCTATGAGATCAATTTTTATAAAGGTTTTCAGAAATTTACTTCACCAAACACAAGAAATCAAGATATAGGAGCGCTTCAAGTTGTACAGTAACCTAGCGTTTTTTTTCGTAAAATTTCACTACCACGCATACATTCGTGTTGATAATCAAATTACAATTTGCACACAATAAATCTCTAAAATCATCAATTCGCAATGTAAAGATGTACACAAAAGATTTTCTTTTAATTTCAGAATACAATAATCTTTGTAGAAGTACGTATAAATATCTGTGTCTATACGTGATAATGGTATACAACATGTCGGCTTCCAAAGCCTGTAGAGCAACTTGTTGAATGTATGTAATTTGCAGTGAGCGATTCAAATAGAGCCAATGTAACGTTAACGTTAGTTTGAAATAAACTTCAGTTTCGAACTAACTTTTAGCGTATTCAAATGTATATGAATTGTGGGATTATTTGCCGCACCGAGTGTCGTTTAGTGCTCTTATAGGGTAACACATAATGTAGATTTAGTATGAGATATCAACACTAAGACTGCTTACGCCACCACGCGACCCTAATTATGACTGTTAATGCTTTAAACAGTAGCATAATAATGAAACTAAATATGAACCTATTAAAAAAATGTAACGGGGAGAGGAAAATATATTTATGTGTGTCACGCGATATCTCCGGCCCTGGCGCACCGAACCTGGATTTTTTTTTATCCGAAATTTAGTGCTTGCAGGTGGGTCCCATATTTTTATTTAATTTTTGGACTCAAAGACTACGGCGTAGTTAAATGGTTTAGCTCCAAATCGCGTGACGAAAATTGGGGTCTTTTTTGCTTTCTTTGCTTACGTAGCCTAAAATAAAATATCTACATAAAATTGAAGTATTAAAGAATTGTAGCTCTTTACATATGTTAAATTAAAGTCTGTGATAGCATATGTCGCACAATAACCGTCTGTTTGGCGAGAAACATCAATAAAGGCGCTCATAGAGAAACAATTTTTCCATCTGATTTCCGTCCAATTTCTATCTTGCCAATTCTATCCAAAGTGCTGGAGAACACGGTGCGGA
>LD688983.1:231939-249862 GCA_003118335.3 Papilio memnon | reverse complement strand
CCAACTTTCAACATGTATTTATTAAATATTGTTTTCTTTGTGTACAAAGTGTAAATAAATAAAAAAAAAATTTGCGTTGGGGGGGGGGAATGAGGGAGGCGCGACGCAAACAATGGGCATGGGGGAACCGCACGGATGACTTGCGCGCGTCGAGTCACGTCGGCCTTCGTCGGACACGTCCTAACTATGGATGTCGCGCCGCGCCGTCCCGTTTCCGATTTAGTTTATTGGATTGATGCAGGAGGTGACACATTTTATTTTTTTATTAAAAAAAAAGTAAAGTAAATAGGCAACTGTGCGGAAATATCTAAACAAGACAAGTTATCCATAGTAAAAAGTTTCGAATGTCGTTGGAAATAAAATGAAAATAACTTACATGTGTTAACTAAGAATTGAAAATCACGTGACCCGCAAACTGTGTCTGTTTAAATTTAAACGCAAAGGACTTGTCTATTTTTTGTATAGGATAGTAGATAAAATTGTAAAGATAATTAAAACCTAAAAAATAGAATTTTAGACACCGCCATTTTTTTAATTGACACCCAAAGTTATTTAATTCTGGTATCATTGTCTACTTGTGGGGAACACTTTTAAAATTCAATTTAAAACAAAATGGCGGTTCAGAAAAAAAATACGTTTCTTGTTTCTCTTTTCGTTCCTCATCTTTTGTATATAAAGTTTTCCTGCTAATTAATTTTCGAAAAAAGGCCCACTTTTGTACAACTCCTTTGGTCTGCTTAAGGATTATTACCTTGACAATTAAGTAGGGATGGATGGATAAATAGGGAATGAATAATTATGATATTCGATTTTTACGTCCAAAGAAATTGTAATCGATAGATTCATAAATATACTTTATGGACAAACAGAAATTAAACAATAAACACATATTTTGACATAATCAGGCCATCGCGAGGGAAATCAACAATGCTATATATAAATCAAATGCGAATAATGAATGTTGAAAGAGATGTATAACTGATATATGAGACCATATTCTTATTGGAATTAATTATAATTATACGAGTATTATTATCATCGCGATCAATATATCATACTAATAGAACTGTCTGTTATCTAAAAGTCCCGCGGTTATATTAGACTAGCTTTTCCTGTGCGGCTTCATCCGCGTGAAATTATAAAAACTTTATTTCATTGTTTACCTACGTTTGTCAAATTATCAATTGCAAATGTCAAAATGACATGACATGATGACAAACCATGGCAATCTTGCTTCCTTGATGTTGGCAGCAACTTATGGTATCTTTCCCACATTAGGGTTTTTATCTAAAATATTTACCCCTAAGTTTAATGGCGTGAAAATATATAGCCTAAAGCGTGACGTAAGTGTAGGGCTTTTTATTAAAAAAAGAATTATTTAAAAATATGCTGTTATTGCTGACATCTTAGGCGACAAAGAAGTGTGTGTTTACGCTTTATTATATTAGTATAGATAATACTGTTTTGTGACAAAATCTTTTGTTGATAGTTCAAGAATCAAAAACTTATTTAATTAAACATAAATATGTACGTTTTTAATGCGGGGTGCGGGGGGTGTTTCACCGAAGCGACGAGCCATGTCCGCCTCTAGCAACGGCGGGGCGGACTGACGCGAAATCCGGATGGCGTCGGGAGCATATTTAAATTAAATTCGATTAAAAATTAAATAATAAATGTATTGGAAAAAGCTTCGGGTCAACCCAAGATAAAGTATTCGTGTATCAAATAAAGCACTTCGATTTTTTACATTCCTCGTACTATTGCAGACAGAAGATGCTCCTTTACAGAATTAGGCACATTTACAAAAAAAAAAAAATCTTGTTTCTTTTTCGCTAGACTTTAGTTAAAGGACTAAAGTTACAAATACTAAAATGTCTCGAATCAAATCTTTGTAGAAATCCTGTTCCAAGCATCCAAAGATGCGCAATTTGGTAAAGAATCAGCGTCTTAATTTTTTGTCTTATTTTTAAAGCCGGCCGCTTGCCTTTTGCCGGTCAACCCTACTTGGAAGGTAATTAAATTAAAAAATAAATATGTTATTATAAACTTAATAATTATAACTAAATACGTAAAAATATATCTATAGATACACCAACAAAAAAAAAGCAAGAAAAACATTTACTGACATTGGACAAACTTATACTTGAAAAGTCATATGAGAAGTTTAGGAAAAGTTGCCATTGTCGAGATACATATCAACCTCTTTAAGGCCGCGCCAATTCTCTAATTGCCTGGTTGTGCAGTAAGTTTACTATTTGATTGCTTCGGTGTCGTATTTATTACATTTTTCTTAAAAATTATTGAATTCACCAAGTTATTTTTGAACAAAGATTTATTACTAAATTGAAGTATAAGAATAAGAAGCATGTCTATTTTTTGCTAAGATTCTAGGATTTTTTCTGTCGAGAGAATATTATTTCAATAAACAATTTCAAACCTAGCTCGCTATACGCCTCCACAACGGGCTCGGAGCCTACCCTAAGTTAAGGCTTACAATTTATTTCAAATTTTTAAGATTAAACGCAGAGACTTTCCATCTTGCCTCTTTAATAACCATCACATAATAAAATGTTGAGCTTCACGGGAGATAAATGTAAATGTACCTATAAAGGTATCAATTGTTTACCTCTTGATTAGTGGATTTGATACATTTTTCAATGCTTAATAAATTCGTTGTCTCTTCAATATTAATCAAGTACCTAAGAAACGTTAACAGTAACTTCGTATAAACCCCGAAGCCATTTTAATTTCCTCCCAAGGCAAAGAGTAGTTGGACTATAATGGAAAGTTTGAAAAGTTTCTAAATAAACCGAGCAAATAGAAATGAGTAAGGAGGGCTTCGGAACGAAAGATAGAAAAATTCGAATTCGAAGGAAAACTTATTTGTTTGTGAAATTGTAATTTGTTAATATTAATATTGTTACATAGATGATCACAATATTTTGGATCTATGTAATTTTTAATACATTTCATTTTAATTCAAGTGCTCAAATATAATTTTTAGTTTATCATAATAATGGTGAAAACTATCACTTACCTCTTTAAAACAAAGTAATTAAAACTGAACGGGTATAGTTATTTATTGTGAATAATATATTTTGGTATCTAATGGAAGTAAGACAAGAGAACGAGGATTACATGTTATATTAAGACAACGTGACATATTGTGTCATTAATACAATATTTTCCGCAAAATGTTCCTAAACTAAACTAAATATTTAACAATATGTTGATAAAAGTAGAATTTTACTTCAATTAATTAATTTTTAAAATTTAACTTGTTATGAACTGAACTTAAATTAAACTGTTCGAAAACTATTATCACAAGTTTATGTGTGCGCGCACGCATACTGATATATTTATTGCACTCTATCAATATTTTTTTTTTTGATATTTTTTATTTGTTAAATATATAAACTAACGTATTTTTTCCGTAAAATAAAAATACCAGTGTACAGGTTTAATAACAGTAAGATACGTCAATTTTTTTTCAAAATTATATTGAACTGAGATCCTATAGCTGGCCGACTTTTCTTATATTATCAAAGTTTATTTTTTACATATGTTATTGAAGAATATTGTAGCAATAACTACATATAAATACTTTCAGATACTGTCCGTGGGCCATTTTTGAAGACAGATACTTCGAAGTTGCCAAAAATATCACTGAACTTTAGTCACTTTTAAATGCTTGAAAATAAAAATATATATTATAATAATACATTTTTGTTCCGTTCGCCAAATCATAATTTTACCAGAAACCAAAAACCTTTTAAATTGAACTGTCTATCCGAGTAAAATAAAATACCCGAATAAAATACCCGAATAAATAACCGAATTTCTGAGCCCTGATAAGTAAAGTTTATTCTACAAAAAGGCATAACTTGACAAACAAAACCATGGTTTCAATGTAAATAAAATCTACTAAAAGTCTTTTGAGGTATTTGAAAAAATATTTGCGAAATTTAAGCCATCTAGCATTCAAACGAAGGAACTTTGAGCAGAGGTAAGTTGTGTCAAATCATCATATTTTCGACCAAGGAATCCATTGTACAAGTCTTTCCCGGATATTCCATAGATATTATATCATCAACTTGCCCTTATCACTTACGGAGGGTCGGCACAGTATGTGCTACTCTTCCATACATTTCTATCAGCCGTCATATCTGAATCCATTCCCTTCTTAAGCATATCCTCTTTCACACAATCCATCCATACTTTCTTCGGTCTTCCTCTTCCTTTGTATCCATCCACATTCATTAATAACACTTTCTGATTTATGTCCCCATCGTCTCGTCGCAAAACATGTCCATACCACGCTAACCTTTTGCTTCTCAATTTTTCCACCACTGGCGCTACTTTCAAACTTCCTCTAATATACACATTCTTAATATATGATCTACTTTTATGCGATGGGCGCGTCGCAACCTGTTCTACGCAGTTGAAGATGAAAACGAGTCATACGCTATCTCCTTTTTTGGTATAAGTTGAGAATCATTTTAGTTAAAATAACAATATTTTTAAATTTTGTTCTTATGTTTGCGTTCCTAAAGATAGATTTTGGTGAAACTTTGCTAGGAACATTAAAAATAGCTTTGGATGCCTGATGGATGGCTTATGATATAGAGTATGGAAGAACAGCAGGAAAAGAATGCTGTGGTTATCTTGGATCGCATTCTGGACTAACCAGTTAATCCTCGAAATACTCGGCATCGAGCAGTGCTCAGCATCCATTGCTCGGATACTCTCATTTTTGGTCGTCTGTAGACGTAAGGACAAGCTCCATCAAGCTCTTGGTAGTGCAGGGAAAAGGAGAAGGGGGCCTTCATAGGATAGACTGACCAGGTTAAAAAGGCTTGCACTTGCAGGAATATATAATTACTTTTATGGGAGTTTTCAAAACCAACCGTAACTTTAGTTCGAGTACGAATACCACCCGATTCCTTTGAAATCATTTGTTTATTTCAGTGCCTTTGGAGTAAGTTCCTAGTTATTATGCATTTTTGGAGAGCTAAGAAAACGGGCATGTTTTTAAAAAAATCTGCAGACCAAGTTCCATAACGATTTTTTTCGTTTTTAAGGAATTTCAATGTCAGTTTCAAAATATATTGAAGTAAAATGGTTCTTTAGCTCGCATTTTTTAATTTGGACAGATAAATGATGTTTTTATATTTTAAAATAATCAGTGTTTAATGATTTTTATAAATCCGAAGAAAAAATTATGTTTTTTTTAAATACATTTTTGAAGTTGCAATTTCGACTTATTTTGTAAAAATCGAAAAATCTAGATTACACGAAAATGGTTAACTTTTGGATAATGCATATAGGGGTAAAAATGATCGCATATGGTCCCCCTCTGTTACTTCTTAACGGGAATACGTCTAATTACCAATAACCCTGTATAACGGGGCGAAATGACATACGCACGCCTACAATTGAGTATAGTTACCGTGTATATGATCTGCTTTCGGAATTACATTCTACAGAACGCTCTTCACTCCGACATATATATTAACAATATTTTTAGTTTATATACAAAGTATAAGGATTTTTCTTACAACGCATAGCAACGAGAAGGAAAATAATCAATAAAACGGGGCGGAGTTTATGAGTAGGAGGTAAACTAAGCTGCTTCCTTTATTGTACGGTTGTAAGCCAGTTCAGTTCCGTCGAATTCTTTTGTTAAAATAAAGTGTATGTAAAGTGTATATATAATTGACCAACTTCCCAAAAGAAGGGGGTACTCAATTTGCCTGAATGTTTTTTTTGCGTGTTACGCAATATCTCCAGCCCCGGTGGACCAATTTTTAAAATTGCTTTTTATCCGAAAGGTAGTGCTTGCAGGTAGGTCCCAATAATTTTGTTTAATTTTTGAAGTCATAGACGTAGTTAAATAAATAGTTTAGCTCCAAATCGCGTGTCGAAAATTGGGGTCTTTTTTGCTTTGTTTGCTCACGTAGCCTAAACTATAAGACAAATAAAAATTATGTGTTGAAGAATTGTAGCCCGTTAAATTTTCTAAATTAAAGTCCGCGATATCATATATCTATCTCTTAAGGTTGTCTCACAATAACCGTTTGTTTCGCTAGAACCATCAAATAAAATGCAATCCACTTACTTTACGACGCTTTTATTCTTATTTGGTATGAATCCTTATCCAAATAAATATGTTTTCAGGTTAGAGTATTAAATTTAGATTAAAATTGCCTTTTCCAGTGTGTACTTCTTCCGATATTCTACAAGATATTAAAATGTTAAAACTCACGGGCAACAGCGGCGCGCAGCCGCACAGAATTACGAGTAAATGGTCGCAACGATGTATCAGTTATTTACTTGAAAACTCCCCTTATTGTATCTGTTATGTCTTTGTTGTACAATTAGTATTACTTTGAAGTCGGTGTCAGTCAAGGCAGGTTCATTTATTAAACGTTACTATACTTTCAATTGTCAATTGTTATGGTAAAATGTAGTAAGCCTTACGTAGAAATATCACTGCTTGTCTCGGCTGACATCGACATCAAAGTAATAATAATTGTACAATATGTCTATATTTACATTTCTAATAGTTATGACTATTACAGCTACAATAGGGGAGGTTTAAGTAATTCAAGGAATTATTTCGTTATTTTTTAGTACTTATATTGTTTTTTTTGAGAATTCTTGTTTTTTGTGTATTTCGTTTGGAAGTCGGTTTTGTTTTTTTATTAAGATTTTTATTTTAAATATCCGTTTCGTAATAGGTCTAGACTCATATTGTTCTATTTTGGAGTCGAGTCCAATTGACTTTTTATTACCAATAATACCGAATGAATTTTTACTATGTTTAGTAAATTTTACGAATATTAAACCTCGCAAACTCATATTATACATATAAATATAATATAATTACTTTTAAATTTCGAGTTTATTTCTAAAAATATCAAGCGACTCATTATATATACTTGCAGTAAACTTTAAGTGTTAAACAATCAAACCCATGTTTACAATAACAAATATTTACTTCACCTAAAATAAATAAATAACAATAACATTTAATCTTATCAACACTACAACACAATTGGAAATAACAAAAAACAAAGTAATTAAATAAGAAAGAATAAAAAATGTAATTAAAAGACAAAAGAAATATTTAAAATGACTATTGTATTGTTCACCGGATTGGGTCCTGCTCAGCTATAAATGCTGGATGCGTCTAATTGAAGTACCCAGCGCTGTGTTCCGCGAGAACCCTTGGAAAAAAAGACTTATCCCCAAAGACGGCAGTCGATGCCTCCAGGCTAGCGAGACTAGCGATAGAGATGGATAATAACTGGTTAAACTACGAAATTTTTCGTTATCGAAATATAATTAAAATAACTAACCAAGTCCTTTAATTTTCCAAGAAGTTATTGCAAATCGACTATTGGCCTAAACTAAAATGATCGAACAACATCTGAGTCTTTAGTGGTCGCATGACTACCAATGAGAAGTAAACTTAACAAAGCACTAAAATTATATTATAATACTCTTCAATATTTACATCAACATTGCGAAAGATATTTAGTAAGTGCGATTGCTTGCGTATCCTCAGCAGTGGTCAGAAAGGCTGATATTGCTTGTGGTACTGGGCATCCAAGAGTCGAAATGTTGGACGCACTTAATGTTTGAACTCTTAACACCATAGTCAAATAAAGTCTAGGGGACTACAATGTCTTCCAAGCATTAGCTAAACTATGTCTTTAAGTAAAAGATCCTAATAACTATAACACTCTGCCGAAGGTTCTCTGATTACCTTCCTATGACTACCTCAAATCGGGATCTTGCTCGATTAAGTGATCTTTGGCAGCAATGACCATTTCAAAAGTCGAGTTCGTATCGTGCCATTTCACAATTGTTTCCATGAAATTTGAATGCAAAGAACTATCCTTATGTAATACTATTTTACCTTATTAAATGCAATGAAAAGCCAACATTTTCAATAATATCAAACCAGCAACGGGGAGGACTTCTTGGAACTGTGGGCGGACGCCTACATTGACGGGGGAGTCTGAAAGCTCTATCGATCGACCAACCGTTCCACCCCCTGCCCTATTTCAGCTCTGCCCGGGCATCATTGCTGGCTGAAATTCCGGGAAATTCGCTTACGTGCGACCTATTTAAATAGCTCAACAGATTGTATTTCAAAGAGAAATTTCAGCTGTATTAATTTATTTATAAATGTTTTTGTTTAAATAAGTTTAATTATAATTAATTATAATGATAATATTACAACATTATGCTTATTGAAGAGCTAGAAATGTGTATTTATTGGGAACGAGCTGTCATGTGAAATGAAAAAAAGGTCGTTTATTGCATTTCCGCGTGCATCTATCTTCTACCGGCTACCTTCCAGTCTCGTTAAGATCGGTCCATCTATTCCACAGAAAGCGATTAATAGTCCCCATTTTGACAGCGCGAAATTAAAAAAAGTAGCCTATAATATGCCCGTCCATGTCAGCTACCCTCGACTGAAAGTCATGTCAATATCGGCTCAGCGGTTTCGGAGATTAACCTGTACATGGCGTATGTTAACCTGTACATCAAAAGTCGCGTTTAAGTCGGAACGAAGCAAAAAGCAGCCATTTCCAAACAATCGCCTATCTGCTATAAATGCTGCCATGAGCCGGCCGAAAGTGAGGTTCCCGCTGCTGACTGCTTGAATGCTGCCGAGGTTACCGCAGCTGGCAGTGGTAGTAGCAATTCCGAGTCCTCGGCAGCATTTTTAATGAGAAATCATACTGCTTGAAACAGTCCAAAAATGTCGACTAAAAACTTCATTAATCATATGTTGAAATTTCATTTCATATGAAATTTTATTAATTACGAGCTGTTCCCGTGCGGCTTCATCCGCTTGAAATTTTAAAAACTTTATTTTATTGTGTACATTTGTCAAATTTTCAATTGCAAACGTCAAAATTGCCGTTACGATAATAACCTTGCTTCCTTAATGCTGACAGCTTGTTGTTTAGGGTTCCTTTCCCACATGAAGGTTTTTTCCAATTTATTTACCTATAAGTTTGATAGTGTGAAAATATATAGCCCAAAGCGTGTCATAAATGTAGGGCTTTTTATTAAAGAATTAATTGTTCAAAAATATGCTGTGATTGCTGACATCCTACGCCACAAAGTAGTGTGTATTTACGCTTTATTATATTAGTATACATATATGGAAATGAAATTCCAATATATGATTAATGAAAGGCAATTTCAAAGAGAAATTCAATTTAATTACTATGTCGCATTGAGTAATTCTGGGATTTGCAATATATATATAATAATTTAGTTTGTCCAATGTTACAGTATCCACCCGGTGGTTTCATCCACCCGCTATAGAATTTGCCACCCACACCCCCCTTTTCTGCGTAAAACGGATTCACTGCGAATGCAATTTAGGAACAAACTTCGAACTAGGTCATACTGTGCACAACCTAATATTTATTGCACTACTAGATGTTAGCACCCGGCGATGTGCGGCAGAATATAAATTTCAGAAATGTTACTGATTTTTCTTTTCTGATCTACTCTCTTAGGACGAAAACATAATTGAACATTTGAATCCATTAAAATGACTTAAGTGTAATCAGAAATTCGACTAAATCTATCGTAAATAAACGGACAAACAAACTGAAGAAACCGACGATGAAAATATATTAATTTATTAATGCATCAAGAAATAGCAAATCGCTGTGGCAACAGGATTTATTTCTAAATATATTAAAGGTAATATTCATTACTATTTAAAACAATGATAAATAATTTATCCTAAAAAATCTTAGTAGAATGATAAGAATCCCAGGTAAAGAAGGATAGCACGAAAACGTGTAATAAGTTTTGTATAGGATCTACTTGTAATATGCCTTTGTCTTCGTTCATTTAATTTCATTAAATCCATGCCGTGTAATAATGGACTTCCAAGAAAGAAAATCTTGTAATGCGATTGCTCCTTTGTTGTCTTGGGTTGCTTTGAAAAACTTTACACGGATCCAGTTCAAATGAGATTTCTTTAAAAGCTGAGAAGCTTTAACACTAGATTAGCTTGTACTGGGAAATACGAATAAAATTAAAGACGGCTTCGAAACAAAGGTCCTAAGTAATTATGTGTAGAGCTATCTCAATTACAATTTATACGATTTTTGAAATACGAATGACTCTTAAAGTTGTATTCCATTTTGCTGCTAGGTAACAATACGTTTTTGTTCGTGGTTATATATTCGCGTACCATTATAGTAATCGGCCTAAAACGATGTTTAAAATGGAACACAAAAATGAAAAAGACTATGAAATCGTAAAGATGTTGAAAGTACGTATTTATTAATTTTTCGTACATCATTCACTCTTCCTAGCTTGAATCCCATATGGCAGTGGTTCCCAAAGTTGCCTGGGCTACGACCCATCTAATGAAAGTTCAACAACTCAGGACCCACCTCCAGGAAATTTAATAATTAATTTTAATTAAATTTAATTTATTTATGAAAATTCATATGAATTTCATTCATATGAATTTTCATGAAAATTCATATCGGTAACGGTTTTGAACAGGAGTTTTCAAATAAGTTTTAGTAAAAAAAAATTATCACTTGTTTAATTAATTACACCGAAAAAAAAAAGATTATTTCAATGGAAAGGATGAAATTGTGTCCTGTTTTTCGCCATTACAGATTTCATTCAAATTCAACACGAGTTACTTTTAGTCGCAGTGAGTTTGATAAATCCAATTTATTTCGGTATTTAGTTGGCTCGGTGTGTCGTCCTACAGACGGGACACACTCAATATTCGCTCGCGACCCGCCATTGGGTCGCGACCCATAGTTTGGGAAACCCTGCCATATGGTATTGGGGTCTTACTTTCCACCACTTCTCTTCATCCTCGAAATCCTGATATGACATCACTATTTTAGTATAAGATTTGTAATATTATCTGGGTGGAAAACGTGAAAATTACGGCCTTTTTATTTCAACTTTTAAGTACACCATTCAGACTGACTTGATCTTAACTTTTAAGTTCAGAGACCTCTTTACATTTTCCGACTACAATATCATAAATCCTTCTTCATTATGTACGACCCTTTGGTGCAGTAAGATCCTTAAAAATAACTTTCATTTTTAATTGTGGATAAATACTAATATTTGAAGATTTTACTTCTGAAAATGAAATTGTATAAGAGTAAGTGTTGACTCATAAAACACAACTGTCTATATAATCATGACTTTTGCAGTAAGGTATTTTTTGTAAAGCAATAATGTATCGATATTTTACTGCGATAGCCCCATCACTAGTTCACAACTACATAGAGACATAACGCTATAAGCTCCTTATCGTTTACGATAGCATGTATTCAAATTACGTACATACGCAATTCATACCTGTGTGAGGTCTCTCTGACCTTAACAAGCGATCAATACCGACCGGGATATAACCTATATACTAAATCAGAAATTCTAACAAGCATTTTTTGCAATGTTCGTAACACACGGGTTTCTTACCACAATTGGGTTGTTTGAGTTCCCGATATTTCGGCACTGTTTTACACGCGCCATGCATATTTGTAAAAAACACTATCGTATTTTTTCTCTCGTTTAAAGTTATATAAGTATTTTTGTAGTGGGAAAAATGTAAGATTAGAGATTTTGATGCGTAACAAAACCAAATACGAGAATTTAAAAATATTTTTTTCATAGCAAACATTAATTTTGCGCTTGTATCTGAAATAAAATTTAGGTTATAATTTTATAAAGGACTTTCGTAAAGAAGTTGTTTATTGTTTTAGGCGTTACTAGAATGGTAATATTAAACCTTTGGGATTGGTACAAAATATATCTAAATGTATCGAGGGATTCTTTAAACGTGTTTTATCATTACCAACCGATTTTAATGAATAAGAGCACATGCCTTTAATCCCACCTGATGTAAAGCGGTACGCGCAAGCTTAGTAGCTAAGCTAAGTGGCTATTCACTCTACTCTTGAAGGCCCCTCATGTCATACTCAATACCCTTCTAAGATTTAGAATTTATTACGCCTACTCTATTACGTTTATTAGCAATTGCCTCACGCCCCATTATAATTGCGCAGCACCATTGCTGTGCTTTCACATATATTTATTTTATATTAAACTAGCTGTTGCCTGCAACATCGTCCGCGCATTATTAAAAACATATGAATTGTAAGAAACAAAAAACCGCGTATCCCTTACGAGCCTAACAATTTTCGGGGATGAATTGTATCCCATGGGCTACTCCAGGCTTGGTTTTATATCTGTGGCAAATTTTCAATAATATTTACATTACATTTCACATAAAACATTTACTGTTTATTTTACTAGTTTTCTTTTAAAAATGCAGATAATACCATCCATTAGGATTAAGTTATATACGTAGTGTAAGATTATATTCAAAGTTGCATTTTTGACCGACTTCCGAAAAAAGGAGGTACTCAATTCGTCTGTACATTTTATTTTTAGTTTTTTATGTGTGTTACGGCATAACTCCGCCGCTAGTGGACCGATTTTGAAAATTCTTTTTTATCCCAAAGCTAGTGCTTGCAGGTGGGTCGCATTTTTTTTTGTTTAATTTTTGGAGTCAAAGACTACGGCGTAGTTAAATAGTTTGGCTCCAAATCGCGTGACAATAATTAGGGTCTTTTTTGCTTTCTTTGCTTACGTAGCCTAAACTATAAGACAAACAAAAATGATGTATGAAGTGTCAAGTTAAAAAATGAAAACCCTTGAAACCAGACAGATAATGAAATGAAATTGAAATCTTCTTGTGGGATAAATTATGCCTGTTAAAATTACTAATGTTTTTCTGCACTTTTATCATACTTACGTAAGTTTTATTTTTAAATTATTAAAATGTTAACCTGTTTGTTTGATATTGGTTTGGAGAGGTCGAAGCTAAGGATTTGGTCGGCGCAAAAATCTACAAGAAACCTGTACTTATACTTTTGGTTTCTTACAATTTTCTCGAGGTCCAGGACATATTGTGGTTAAAATTATGGGAGATTTCAACGATCGGTTTCGTAATATCGGTTTAACAACGGCATAGTTTTTAAGTTTTAGTTGTAAGATTAGAAAAATAGTTGTTTCTGCCATTTTCTCTCAAAAATATGAGAAAACGTTATGTTATGTATGAATGTTTCGGCAGTGGAACCCACAAAAATGAATTATGCAACAAAAAAAGGTTTCGTTTGGGCCGTTTCTCTTTTAAAGTTAACTTGTTATAACAATTAATTTATTAATTCTCAATATATTATACAATAGCGTAATCGTTAAAACTGTTAACGATTCTACTCCAATGTTTTACACCATAACATAGAAATTGTTTTGCTGTAACTATAAAACAAAATACATTAAAAACAAAACATTCTCAAAAAACAACACACTAAAAAGTAACTAAATAATTCTTTGAATTACTTAAACCTCACTTATTGTAACTGTTATGTACAATTGTTTAAATTGTAAAATTATTATAACTTTGATGTCGGTGTCAGCCGAGACAGGCAGTGATATTTCTACATAAGGCTTTCTAAATTTTTTACTGTAACAATTTACAATTGAACGTATAGTAACGTTTAAGTAATGAATTCTACCTTGACTGACACCGACTTCAAAGTAAGAATAATTGTACAATATAGATTATAGACATAACAGCTACAATAAGTGAGGTTTAAGGTTTAAGTAATTCAAGGAATTATTTCGTTACTTTTTAGTGTGTTGTTTTTTGAGAATGTTTTGTTTTTAATGTATTTTGTTTAGAAGTCGGTTTTTTTTATTTAAAAAAAAATATATATAAATATTATATATTTCTCAATTTTAGTGCATCTAATAATCGCCATATGATATACACTAGCTTTCAAACAAAGAATGAATTATCTTAATCGGTTATCTAAGAAATTAACTAAAGAACCAATACATCGTTGCGATCATTCACTCATAATTCTGTGCGGCCGCGTGCCGCTGTTGCCCGTGAGTTTTAATGTTTTAATAACTTCTAGAATATTGGTCAGAATTACATACTGTTTAAGGCAATTATAATCTACATTTAATAGTCTAACCTGAAAACATATTTATTCGGATAAGGATTCATACCAAATAAGGATAAAAGCATTTTAAATGAAGTCGATTGCATTTTTTTGACGGTTCCCAGGAAACAAACGGTCAATGTGCGACAACCTTAAGAGATATATATATGCTAGCGCTGACTCTAATTTAGTTAATTTGATGAGCTATAATTCTTTCATACATAATTTTTATGTAGGTCTTATAGTTTAGGCCACGAAAGCCAAAAAAGAAAACTTTGTTACAAATTGGTAATTTTTTCGGCGACTCGTAATTTTGTTCTTATGATATCTCCTAAACTATTGATCGGAATAATATAGTTCAAAGGGCATTTATAATCTACATTAAATTATCTTGATGATGGACATATTTATTTGGATAAGGATTCATACCGAACACGAGTAATAGCATTGTAAGTGGGGTATAGATTTTAATCGATATTTTTAATTAAAAAAATGGTTATTGTGCGACAACCTTAATAGATATAATGTTATAGATATATGCTATCGCGGACTTTAATTAAAAAAAATTAAAGGGCTACAATTCTTCCATACATCATTTGTATGTAAGTCTTATAGTTTAGGGTACGTACGCAAAGAAAGCAAAAAAGACTCCAATTTTCGTCGCGCGAATTTGAGCTAACTTATTTAACTACGCCGTAGTCTTTGACTCCGAAAATCAAACAAAAAAATGAGACCTACCTGCAAGCACTACCTTTCGGATAAAAAAAGAATTTTCAAAATCGGTCCATCAGGGTCGGAGCTATGGCGTAACACATAAAAAAAAACATACAGACTAATGAGTACCTCCTTTTGGGAAGTCGGTCAAATTTACAGTTAAACGCCATCTTTTTTTTTAAATGTAATTTTAATATTTCGAACTGATCTAATGATCTACACATTAGATCTGTAGTAAAGTTTCTTGAAAATTTAAAGCTTCTGGGACATAAATGCAATAGATGAATTCTTAAAATAAAATTTCTTTGAGAAGCTGTAATTATTTTTTTTACACAAACTTTTTTAAAAAAGGTCGTAACTATATGCCTGGAGAATAAATAGAAAAAAAAGAACGATTTGAAATAGTCGAGTGCAACAATCTCTTGTAATTTTCATACAAAACATATGAAAACATTTTTTTTTCAAAGGAGTCTAAAAAGAAAAATTTTTAACTTTTTTCAATCATACTTTACATTTCACATAAAACATTTCATTTCGATTCACGTAAAAATTACTGAGCCGATTTTAAAAATTCTTCCACCATTAGAAAGGTAATTTATCTGTGAGTAATATAGCTTGAATTAAAAACGTGTGCTACTTGCGTCACTATTTTATTGATTTCAATATTAATCCTTATCCAAATAAATGCGATTGCTGTCAGGAGAATTTAATGTAGAATAATATTATCCTTTCCAGTATATATATTGGACTAATAGATTAGAAGATATCACGAACACAAACAATCAGGGTAACCGCAAAATCAGCGCACAAACTACCGGGCTTAGAAACTTGAAATCTTGCATCGGTAGATTATTGTTATTACGTAGATTAATACTAAGATTACGTAGATTACTTTAGGTAAAAGATTGAAAAAAGGGGCGAACGTAAGTTTCGAACTTCTAAACTCCACGCGGACAAAGTAATGGGCAACAGCCAGTTTTATTTATTTAATATTGTGTTTTAATTTAAAATAAATTAAAAATAAGTAATATTTTTATGTAAAAAGTAAAATTGGATTTAGACGTTTTAAAAAATATGTTTTTCATTTGAAATTATATGAAAATTTCAAGGGGTTGTTGTCCTCGACTATTCAAAATTGTTATTTTTAAATTATAATAAAAATAAACAAAAGACGATTTTTTTGTCTTTTTCTACAGGCATGGGCGCAGTTTTTGCAAAATCTTGTAGGAAAAAGTTTGTGAAAAAAAATGACAGCAAATTACAGCAAAAATTCTCAAAGTTAAAGAGACAAATTTCATTTTGGAAATTTCAAAATTCATTTCAGTTTTCATCAAAATTGGATGTCTGTTTGTAATATCAAAAGAAAATTCCAGATTTCGGGAAGATGATATATTTGCGTTGCTTATAACGAAAAATCACATTTGTTTATTTTTTGTCTGTCTGTATGTATGTATGTCTGTTTGTCTGTCTGTCTGTCTGTCTGTCTGTCTGTCTGTCTGTCTGTCTGTCCGTAAGCCGCGTTTGTTCCGGGTAATCTCCGAAACGGCTGGGCCGATTTCGACCGGACTTTCACTGAAAGGTAGCTGACATAGACGGGCATATTATAGGCTACTTTTTTATCTTAATATTACGTGGACGAAGTCGCGGGCAACAGCTAGTTTAATAATATAAAAACATCAATTATCTATTAAATGTAAATAAATCTAAAAGCACAAGTTTAAAATTAAAATTATTAATTAACAACTAATATTAAAGTAACAATTAAGACACTGAGAAGTTTAGCCGAATTCAAATGCTTCAACTACTTAGTTGTTACCTACCTAACTTGCGAAGTGGTCAAATTATTGCGCATCGTATTCATTACCTTTGTAATTCTTATTTTTAAGTTATTCCGAAGTTAATACAGATGAGACGTCGAAATACTTTGAATGTGACCCCCTAGCATAGAAACCAGTAAGCTCCCGGGTGGCCCCCTCGCCCTATCCAATAATTAGGAAAATCCTATCGGTGTCGCCTAACATTGACTCTAAAATGTGGAGGATATCATATTTTGCAATGCAGCTAAAAATATCGTGACAACTCAAAAGTCGTTCACTTTTCCATAATGCACATAGTTACCCTTATCACCTAACGGGAATATATCAATTTACTAATATCCTGTATATAGGTAGAGAAGATAAGATAGAGAGATAAGAAAGATGTTTACTTAAAACTAAACAATTGAACTGTTTAGTCCAATTGTTTAAACGGTGCGTGTTCAGGCAGAACCCGGCGAGGCTCCGCGTTCGCTGGAAACAAGATTAGGGATTCTCGAGTTACTCGTATAAATGGTGGTTCACGAAAGTTTTAATTGGTTTCGAATACTGAAAGCTCGCCCGTAGGTGCGTTCAAATGTGAACCACCAAGATAAAATAAATCTAAAAATCAACATAATATAGTTATTCATGATCACCAGCTCACTATACCTCCCCACTGAGGGGCTCGAAGCCTACCCTAAGTTAGGGGTGACTTGGCCTTATATCAACCATGCTGGCCCAGTGCGGGTTGGTTGACTTCACACATATCTTTGATTTTCTTCTCCGATATGTGCACGTTGCATCACGATGTTTTCCTTCAGCGTAAGCACGTCGGGTAAATTATGTACTTATGAAATTCGAAAAATCACATTGGCGCATGGCGGGATTCGAACTCAAGACCTGTAGATTACGAGTCAAGTGCTTAAACCCCTGAGCCGCCCACGCTCTTCTACGACGACTTGACGCTCTCTTATAGTCATTATACATTATTAAATACCAAAGTACTTTGTAACTTCTCTTATAAATTACTAAGATGATTTTACAAACATTTTGCTCGCAGCTTATTTCACAAGAGGAGTATAATCCTCTTCGCGTGCACAAGTCAAAGACTGGAGTGGTTCTGTACATTTGCTAAGCAGTTATTCGTGGTAGTAAAATAATTAGTCTCAAGAAACATTTCTTGAGACTAACTAATTTCGAGACGTTCTGATAAAGCTAGAAAATATTCGATAATTAACGTAATTAACGTTTCAAATCGTCTAATATGATTTGACTAACAAAGAAGTAATTGAAGTTTAAAAGAAAAAGATATTGTCGCGATGTCATCTAACGCGAGTAGCGAAAATGACGTTCGCGAAAATTGAATTTGAATATTCG
>LD688983.1:196912-229816 GCA_003118335.3 Papilio memnon | reverse complement strand
TAAATCGCGAATAAATTAATACAAGAACTTCCAAGGTGTTTTACTCTATCCCCCACGCTCGTAACAATATTACGGAGATAGTACCGAATAAATTCTACGGTTATCAACGAAAGAAACATACGCACACAAATCTAATGTATACACCTACAATAATCTTAGATAAATTTTTGACTGACTTCCCAAAAGAAGGAAGTACTCAATTCGTCTGTAAATACAGGATGATTCTTAACGGACCGGTCAACGGCTTTATGGAGTTAGAGGACCTCAATAGTTATCGTTTAAGTGCAAAGTATGTTGCCCGATTTTCTATTGTTTTAAACTTATTTTTTTTTAATTAAAATTTCCGACTAAAAATTGCCCGTCCGTCTAAATAATGTCCTTCTTTTGGGAAGTCGGTCAAAAATAATATCGATTGTTTTATCTTGACCCGTGCGGGTCTTGTACGCATAGTTTTACGCCAATGTTAAGAAAATGTTAAAACAACAGATCTAATGCAATTGGAATATTTAAAACGATTTCATCTTATTATAACTGAATTAAATACCCACGGTTCGAGCCTAATCTCCAAAGTGGAAGGTCTAGAAAAACATTCGTTTAAAATTGAGTAGTTTGACTTCATCATTATTAGTAAAGTTAACAATTATTAAGATTTGGAGAGATTAACGGACAAAAATTAAATGATCACTAAGTGAATACCTTTTTAATTTATTGAGAAACCGATAAGTAAACAAAGATGTTAGGGCGATAAGTACGATAATGAACCGTCGAAGTTTAGAAATGGTAAGTTACATATAATTGTAATAAGTGAAATACCAGACATGAAAAGTGCCGACCGCATCAACAGGTGTAAGGAGTAATCGATACGGGCTTGCTAACAGTCTCGTTCATACCTTTACAAATATTTCAATTAAGCCACCCGGTTAGAGAATTCATGTCTGGGCGGGGGTCGGATAGTCTGCTTGTCTCACCGCAGCCCAATAAACATTTTCAATTACCAAAGAGGATTTAAAAATAATACTTATGAAAGGATAAAATAATTTAATATTTTTACTCTTTATTTTCAACTAGCTGTTCCCTTGCGGCTTCATCCGCGTGAAATTATTATATAAAAAATTATTGCATTGTTTACCTACATTTGTCAAATTATCAATTGCAAATGTCAAAATGACATGACATGATGACAAACCATGGCAATCTTGCTTCCTTGATGTTGGCAGCAACTTATGGTCTCTTTCCCATGTTAGGGATTTATTCTAAAATATTTACCCCCTAAGTTTAATGGCGTGAATATACAGCCTAAAGTGTGGCGTAGGTGTAGGGCTTTTTATTAAAATTAAAAAAAGAATTATTCAAAAATATGTTGTAATTGCTGACAAAGAAGTGTGTGTTTACGCTTTATTGTATTAGTATAGAAAAGAAGGAAAACACTGAAATTGATCTAGATTTTAGGAAGATAATGTATTTGCGTTGATGATAACGAAAAGCACATTAGAAAAAAATATGTCTATCTGTATATCCGCAGGCCGCGTTTGTTCCGGATAATCTCCGAAGCGGCTGATCCAATTGGCGGGACTTTTACTGAAGGGTAGCTGACATGGACGGGCATAATACTATTCTTTTAATTCCGCGCTGTCAAACTGGCGACCGACCGCTATTTCCGGAACGACTGTACTGATTTTGACAGGATGGTAGCTGAGCTGATACACGCGGTATATTTTAAACGACCTCCTTTGTTATAAGTAATGTAAATGCATGATATGCACGAAATATGATTTTTACATACAGACAATGTATCGATAAGTTAAGAGAATTCTGGAAATTTATCAACTGACAAAGATGATGTTGTCCTTAAATTATTTTGAAACCTTAAAGTATAATATTATTAAAGGATTGAATAAAATTGTTGTTACACACACATACAAATAGGCATAGGTATATAAAATATTTAAATGCTGATATTAAAAATTTAAATAAATTGATGAATTTGAAAGTTATGCATTTTACCTACTCTGTACACAAACTAGGCAAATTAAACTCGCCAACCAATACCCAATAGTAAACAGAAACCCATTTCACATTTCACAAGCTTTACATTGACCGCAGACAGTGATTTTTCAATATTAACTTTTGACGAAACTTTCGAATAAATTTCGATGAAAATAATTCGTATGAACGCACAAGACACGCAAAGGTATTCAAACAAGTGCAAAGCGTCGAAACTCGTGGACGGTAAACATTTCATTTCACCCCTCAAGCATTTTAATAACGTACTTCGCCTTTCACATTTTTTAAATCAGGGTAATAAAATAAATAGTTTATTTTTAAATTAGCTATTTAGTTTAAAATACGTCAATTGTAATGTTATTTTATCCTAAAACTAATGTTTTATTTTAATTTATAACAAGGTAAAGCATATCTACATAATTTATTGTTTAACTTATAACACTGAAATTTCGCTAAACTATATTTTTCTGAAAGATTTACAAAATATTCTTCATTTTAATAAACTAAAAATACCTATTTCTAGAACATAACTTTAATTACTGATTTTATACTTGTATGCATTATTAAATTAGCAAGTCACTCTAACTATAAAGGTTATAATACGTACGTGATAGGTGAAGCGAAAATGTTGTAGGTACCTTTTTCTTACAGATATTCGAGGATCAAAAGTGAACGGAGAGAAAGTGAAGCCATTTAAATAAATGTTTGATTATGAATTAATAATGTTTGGTCGAATTTCGACCAATGTGTGACCGCTGGTTAAATTTAACCACTAAAAAAAATGTTTCATAAGACAAAAAATTTGCCTTGCATAAAACACACTTCCGTTGTTCACTTTCATTTATAATTTGTACATGTACAAGTATATATATTGTAAAAGCTTTCGCCCGCGACACCGTCCGCGTGGAATTTAAAAATACAAAAATGAGTAGCCTGTTCTTCCAGACTATCCTCTACATCTATACTAAAATTTCATCGAAATCCGTTCAGCCGTTTAGGCAACAAACTCTAACAAACATCCATCCACCCAACTAAACTTTCGCATTTATAATATTAGTAAGATAAGTATTTAAAAATGCATAGCAAATATAAAAAATAGACGAAAACAAATTTAAAGGCAAGGATAATGATACCGTCCTTGTTATGAAGCTAAGCAATTACGCGTTGACTCGGCTTTGTAAGCTTTTATCCGTGACACGCGTAAAATATACGAATGAAAACACACTTTGTGACGTAAAATTTCCCCGGAAAAATCGACACGTTTTTATTCAAGAGAAATAATAATAATGTCATAATCAGATAATAATAAAAATCCAAAAGGAATAGTAGACTAATTCCAAATTAATGTTTTAATTTAAGAAATATATCTTTTAAAGATAACAAAAAAAAAAATACACGGAAAATTTAATATAATTATGAGAATTGTATACAATCATTGTTTTAAAATTAAGTCGAAATTAAAATAAATTAAAACTGACTCGCACCAAAGTAACTTGAAATTATAAAAATGAAAGAATTATTAGAAATAATTATAATTTAGATCAAATCTGAAAAATTTATAACGATCTAAATTTAAATTAAATGAAAAAATGTAAAACGTAAAATTAGAAACATTATTTTCAATTTTACTTTAAATAACTCGAAACTTAAAAAAATAGACAGAAAAGTAAATTAATTGACAACATATTTGGTCAAGAAAATGTCTGTAGAATTTAACAAAGTTATAGAATTAAAAAAAATGGTAAAATCTAACAAAATTAAATATATAAAACTTGCAAATAGTAGAAAAAAATACTAACCTTCCGCAGATGAAATAACACCAAAGCGCCTACGCTGATGCTACGTATCACTCAAAGTATTACAAGGCCGAGGACAAAATCGCACCGGGGCCGTCGTCCTTGGACCGCTCCGCGCCGTACAGTGTGCAACTGACGCTCGACGCGCGCTCTCCTGTGCAGTCAGTGTGCTAGTAACCTAGCCTGGAAATACACTAATGCAACCTGGATGCATCCTTCAACAGTCCAATTTCGAACTTATACTGAACCTAATAAAGATAAAATTCAATCGAAACATTTTTGGTATTGAATTCAATTTTATGGTGTCGTTTTTAGTTATAGGCAATATATTATATTAAATGATATATTACTCTATACTGTATGTTTTGGATGTGAGCAAAATTCATTATTATCTCTGTAACTTTTATAATTTCCAGGGCATTTTCGGATTGTACACGACTGTACTCCGGTTGTCTCTTTTTATCGTGAGTCCTTTTATGGTTTTCGGTCTCGTTTGTGCCTACCTTGCATTCCCCTTCCGTCGTTTATTTGTTTGATTTCTATTGCAGGTACTTTCGTTGATATTTTGTCTAGACGAATTAACCCGTTGCCATCCCTTTAAGATCTATTATAAATTGATATAATTAAATTTATTCCAATAGTTTCTTAGTATATTGAATGCCATGTAAGACATTGATTATTGAGAGTTCTTGGACGGTTTATTATTCAGATTAATTTGAGATTTAAGTAATATAGTTGCAAATACGCAATAAATTGTGTTAGTGCGATACTATGATACTATGTTCACACATTTTCCTAGAACTAATACTTATGATACTAGTAGATAGTTTAGAAAATGAACAAACCCTATTGTCTTTACTACTTCTAGTAGAAGAAAGTTCGATTCTATTGGCATCTCACTAGTATAAATGGGATCATCAGTAAAGGCTAAAGGGGATATAAATAATAAAGACAAAGTTGTAAATGTTTGTATTATATGTATGTATATATATTTATATATATAAAATACCTTTGTGTTGTTGATTAGCTTCTCCTGTCCCACTGGGTTGCCTGTAAGAAATTGCTTGCAGCAATGAGGCCGCCCTTGCGCAATTCTTGTCTTAGCTTTTAAGAATATGTTTGGTAACTTTGTGCAATAAGAATAAATAAATAAATCATACCCAGATAACATCCGCAATATAATAACAATAGTCGATTTTCAACAACGATATTCCTTTGTGTAATTCATCCATAATATCGAGGCTAATATTAGCCGGGCCTGTAGAGCCGGTGAGCTTAACAAAGGTGTGTTTCACCGCTAAATCAATATAAATTCTCGCGAAAGCTTTGATTCAAATTTAACTGCATCTCTATTGACACTGCATAGCCATTTTATATCTAACTATATTATATAAGCGCGTCACAGGACTAGTTGTCTGGCTGTTGGCGGTAACATGATATCCCTATTTCCTACAATCTCATGATACCTCCAAGCGCGTTGCTTTACAAAGCTTAAGTTCTATATTAAAATTTCTTCTTTCTTTGAAATTGAAATACTTCGTTTAAAAATTGAATAACGACTCTAAAAAAATTTATATATCACTAGCGATCCGTACCGGCTTCTCTCGAGTGGCAATTAATATACGTCTGATCACCCTTCTGATATATTAGTACCCTACCAGTTGATGTCCCGTTTATTAAGTATAATAGTAAAAACCTTATAAGCACGCCCGCGCCCTGTTTGCTACTTTATTTCGGTTACGCTTATTGTTTGTGATCATGATATATTTTAAACTACCTCAGATTTAAATGCTGGAAAAGGGAATTTTAATCAATATCAAATTCTCCTAATAACGAGAATTTTCATTTGAATAAGGATTGATATTGAAACCAAAAAATATCGCTACAATGCGATGATTAATTGCCTTTTTTTAAACGAAAAGTGGTTATTCTAAAAAAACCGTACAAGACAAAAATCTCGACGCTGATATTTTTGTAACACTTTTTGAGATCTACAATTATCTTATATATATTATTTTTATATAGCACTAATCCAATGTCAATTCGTTGTTTATTATTCCGGTCATAGTCGATTAATTGTTTACTTAAAGATTAGAAAAAGATCATGCCTATCTTCATTGCTAAGAATGGTCAAGTTGCAAAGATAGCGGCTGAAAATTGAACCCCAGTAACTAAAGATATAAATAATATACTGCAGTTTTTTCACCATAGATCTTCACCCAACTTCGTCAATCTAATCTTAAGCAACACATCATACAACTGAACGAGAAAGCCAACTTAAACCCGATCGCCCTGTGTCATAAATAATAAATAATTTTAGTTCCACGACTCATAATAATTCAGATGACATTGTTTGTATTGTACTTCGGCAAATATTAGAGTTGAGTATACAGCGACCGTTTGAATGCATGGCAAAGTGAAGCAGACCCCACTAAGCGAATATGCATGGATTTATTTCATAACAAATTTCGCAACAGTTAGCAAATAATTGTAGATAAAGGTATCTTCAAAGTACATTAAATGCAAGCTAATATTTTCTCTACTTTAATAATATGATCGGTATTATGAATATATTTAAATGAACTCAGGGTTTATTAACGGTTTCTTAAGCAGTCTCTTATTGCGGCATTATTCATTAACCGATCTCGAAGGAAACCTCAGATTTAATATCTACATAAAAAGAACTACAAAACAATTCTCAGCGGCGAGTAGTTTTGTTTAAGGGCTTTCCTATAAAATACTCACAAACTTAATGAAACTGGATAAGATTCCATCTAAAGCCGGTTACACACCTTCGGTGATAACTGCACAGCTAGAACTGAGTAGTCGGATTGTTTAGTTAAAAGGTTCGCGTATACGCAAAAAACATTTTTTTTTTTACTAATTCAGTTTATTAGTTCTCTAAGTTTTGAGTGAACAGTACACATTTTCAATTAAAACTGAAGGTGTGTAGCTGGCTTTACTTTTTAACACAAAGCACTTACAGACAAAACCCGGAAGCGCAGCAGAGATGAAGTATCACATTTCATTGATTATTAAGTATTCTATTACGAAGGTATATCGTTTTTATAAATATTGTTCTGATACATATAAAATGTTAGACATTGTTCTTCATTGTAATAACGCTCTTGTGATTTGCATGCATGAGATCAAAATTGTACTCGTGATGAGATAACCGGGTGATTTGGCACGACGCCAACACTTAACCCACGAGAACACTTCAAACTTAAATTTCCCGCCGACAAGATTCTACTTCAAGGAACTCGATTATTTATAGTTTTTAAAAATAACAACTTTTAATTTAATTTAACCTGGATTTAGATTTAGCCGATTTGGTTATTGTAAGGAATGTACTAAAACATGTACTTGTGTATGAAAACAGCTGTGTTTTGGAAAAAGTTCCATCTCTACTATTTCACATATAACATATTTATTTTAAGTAGAAAGTAAAGGGATTGAAAATGTCTCTTGGCATTGGTACTACAATTTCATGGTGACTTTTATAAATTCGTTAGCCTAGTGGTTGCAGCCTTCAGTTGCAACGGGGTATACCCGAGTTCGATTCCCGGGTGAGAGTAACATTTTATAGGATTTTTTTACAGAAATCATTATGTTCGTTTTCTTTCTAGGCCATGTGTCAATAATTTACACCTAAGAAACATTAATGTTCGATGTTTAAGGACACTTGGGCTAAATTAAAAATAATCGACATGGTAAGAATTATTAAAATATTACGCTGAGAAAAGGAAATATCCTAAGTTAGTACTTAGGATTAACTTTAGTAAGTTAATAAAGTTTATAGTTCACATTAAGGAAATTAATTAGAAATCATTAATCATCAAATAACAAATCATAAGATTTTCCTAGCTTGTTACTACTTACAGTAAGGTAATGACATAATGCGATGTCAATACAAAATCTGAAAGGAGCAAATTACGAGAAGCCCCGGGAACTAACGTAGAACTGATGTAGGTCAGGAATAATTGGGTGAGGGTCAGGATAGAAGGGAGAATCTTGTGCTTGTCACGACACTTCAGGGACAAAGCATCTCATAGCTACCCTAACTTACAAAATGTTGCCGAGTGAACCGTTGACGATAAATGTTTAAAAAGCATATACAAAAAATATTATAAATAATATTACAAATTTAACATTTTCGATTTTTTTACTTAAATATTAAAATAGAGTAGAAAAATAATTATATACAATAGATTTATAAGTTCAATACTTAACAGATTAAATGAAAATTTGACGAGAAAAATTGATATTATATTAATTCCGACCATAATTGCATACCTACTCATTAAATATGTCATAATCAGTATTTTTTTTTTACAAACAGGGGTGGAATCCTCATGGATACCTGGGAAGGAGTACCCAGGTAATGCCGGACTCTTACCGGTTAAACCATCCCTGCTTGGTGTACTATGGTGCGTGCTATGGGATATAGGTATGTCATAATCAGTATTAATAACACGTTTTGTCTGACCTACATTGTAGAAAAAAGCGGTGCTTTAGGAGAATTCAGTAAGCTTTCTACCTTGTCATAATTTGTATAACATAATTTAAAAAATAACTTTTAATATATAGGTAACTAGCTTTCGCTCACGATCCCCTTCGCGCTAAAAATGAATTCCTACTTCCCTTCGTCACGGCATTACGCAAAGATCTCGACCGATTTCGCATTTTATTTTGTTGTTTATTATAGCCAGGAGAAAGTGCTTATAGAAGAAAAAGTATATTGTCATAGATATAAAACAGTCTGAATGGCTACTTATTAAGTTTGTTTTTTAATTCTGCACGGACGAATTCGAAACACGAAAAACGAGCAAAAGCTATCATGTATTGACGAATACCACTACAACTGTCATCTCTATGAAACACAAATGCGGTTTTCAAATTACATGCAAACTATTATACCCGGTTATACGTAGGCAGTTCAAAGCAAAGCAATCATATGCAGTGGGATTTTGAATAACGTAGGGGTGTACAACAAACGCAAAACCACGTGCCTATTTATGGACATCGACTTGTTTTCGAGAGGGCGCCCGCTTTTATCTTTACACGCAATTCGCACCTATTATCTGTGAATATTAATCTATTTGATTTTCTAATCATGGACTTTTTATTGTAATTTAATACAATAATAGCGTCGGTGACGTAGTTGTTAAGCGCTTGACCGGACCATAATTTACATGTGGAGTTTCGTTCCCCGCCATGTACCTACTAACATAGAACATTAATGTAATGTACAACTTCTTTCACCTTTGACTAAATATCCTTCGAAAGATTTATCGCCCTTTCTAAACAGAGGTAACCCAAGCTTGTCATAATCATTCAATAGTATCAAAATATATAGTGGATTTGGTATTATACTGGTACCGTCACTCTGATACAGTTTTTAAGGGTAGTTTCCACAAAATAATCCTCAACCCAGTCTTTTTTTTTAAAAAACAATAGCCCTGTTTATTCAAACGCATTTTTTCATTTCGAATATTTAATTCTTTAATCATTTGGTTATATTCATTTGTATGTAACGCTAAAAGTGATCATTAAAAATATTTTACCTTTTAATTTATTTATTTATTTATTTGACATAGTTTCCTTGAAAAACACAAAGGTAGGAGTTTCAGTTAAGTTGCGCGCGCCGTTTTAGTGCTGGGACACTGTTCCATCTGCTATATCGATAAAAAATTATGTTACTGTTTAAAATTGGAATTTGTATTCTTCACTATAGCAATTTTAACAGAGTATTTAGTAAAAGTATTATGTATACAATTTGTTATGGGATAAACATTTTAAAATAAAAGTGCATTTTAATAATAATAAATCAAAATTGAAAAGTTGTAGTTTATACAGTGTAATAATTTGGCAATAAATATAATTTGCAAAGTAGTGTTGGTACACTATCGATAAAGTAGATAGTTCGTTGTGGCGCATCCCCTACGTGAGGACAGAGTTGCAGTACTGCCGCAATACGAAGCAGGCTCAGTGCTCTGGTGCCGCGCGAAGAGAACAGTTCTCTCCTCTTATCTGAGTGGAGCTGAGCTTCGGGCCATCATAAGCTCAGTGTGTGTTAGTCAGTGTATAAGGAAGGGTGCGTCAATTTTTTTATATGTGTCGTATTGGTGTTAATTATATATGTGTAATTTTTATTTTCCCCCTTTCCAAATTGATGTTGTTGTTCGCATGTCGATGTATTTTTATTTTTTGTTTTTTGTGTTGGTTTTGTGAAATTAATTTAAAAAAGGTAAGTTTTTCGCTTTCGTGTTTCAACTTACTTCTTATTTTCAGGTTGTTGTGATAAGTGTTGTGAATTTTAATGTAATTGTTTCCTAATTCGATAAACAAAAAACCGACTTTGAAAAATATTCAATCTTTTTTTCGTAGAATTATGATAATTCCAAGTTGTGTTTATTGAGCATCGAATTCAACAGCCGCAAGCAGACAACTGATCGGGGTCTACAAGTAGTTTTGATGTTGTGATTCTTTGCCTGTAAAATGTAATAATACAATTTTAACATTAAATAACTATTTCATTTATGTTGTAGTTATGTAGTAAACTTTTGAGAAAACGTATTTGTTTAGTTTTATATGTGTAGTAAGCTAGCATATGGAGATTGCGACTTGAGTGCGGAGCTTGGCACTTGTTTTTCCCACGCTACAATCACGTGGCCGGTCTTGTCAACTGAAAACACAGCGTCACTCTTGCAAATGTTGTCGATTTCGATATTTATTTGTGTTAATATAAAAAATAACAACAAAGTAAATATAATTTGCAAAATAGTTGTAAAAAATGAAAATTTGGCGAATTCAATTGTTGCCCTGATGTAATTAAAAATGATGTGAGCATGTCCCGTCGGTGTTGTTGAATAAGTTTATGAAAACTAGTAATGACACTAGCCAACTAATAAATGAAAGAAAAAAAACTAAATTAAACTACAAATGTTATATTTCTCAATAAATTTTAAACATTTCAGATTGATAATTAAAAAAAATATTACCGATAGGTGCAAGGAAAGCTAATAATCGTTTTCCCCTAGTTTTACTACGCTTAACGGTGTGATTCATGGTATCCCATTATCATGTTTGTTGGGGTGCTTCCCGTCGGCAAGTAAGATTCTGTGTCACTCAGTTACAATGTCAAGGTCGTTTACTTTTAAAAGGGCTAATCGAATCGAAATCGCATGTTGATAATCTACTACGATTTTAATACTTACTTATGACTTTTTTTATATTATATGATTTTGAATAAGCAATTTTTCATGACTTTCGAAATTTATCATACTCGTATATAAAATATAAAACTGGATAGATAGGCCTACATTCAAAGAATATTGTTACAAAGGTTGATAGAAAGCGGTTTAAAAAAGTTTTGATATGTCGCGGGGGCAGATTTAGAGGAATCGCACAAATAGCTTGAAAGGAGAATCATATTAGAAAATATGAATGTGGGTGGAGAGAGGGAGAACGTTGTTAGAGGGCAAGCGCGTCAGGGAGGGTGAATGTAGTGGAGACATAGCTCTGGTAATGGGTTGGGGAGGTGGAGATGGGGCGTGGATTCTAGTTATCTCCACATCCTTTCCACAGTGTTGAAGAGGAAGGGGGAAGTATAGATTTAAATCGACGGAATGAAGGTGGCGGAGTGGGCAGGATTATAGGGGGTGCAGGGATCAGATGAGGTAGGGGGATAGGGCGGTGGATAGTGGGCGGCTTAGTAGTTGGAACGGGGATAGGGGGGTGAGTAGTGGGCGGTGGGTGGTGGGTGGTGATACGGTGTGGGGTAGTGATTGGGTGGTGGGTAGTGGGTGGTGGGTGGTGATAGGGTGGTGGACAGTAGTAGTTGGGGTGGGGGTAAGTGGGGAGGTGTATGGGGTGGGTGGTAAGTATGGTAGTATGCAGAAATGGATGTGGGTGTAGATGCTGTAGTGAATGGATGAATGTAAATTTCGGCTTAAAGGTATCCTAAGCAAAGATAAATAGCTAATGATACCATTGTTTGTTATCTAGAGATCTGAAGTTATGTTAGTCGGATATACGAAGTTGTAGCGGAATAAGAAGAAAACGATGGGCGGTATAATAATGTCAGGGAAAACGAATGTAGAGTAAGAGTCATTCTTACCCCTTACACACTATGGGAATACATGAGATGAAGGTAGATATACGTCGAGGAAGAACAGGAACAAGAAGACCAAGTAAATAAAGAGGAAGGAATTGCTACAAAAAATACAAATGAAGATGTTATTATCTACTTATCTCTAATACAGGTTCCATCTATTGGAATTTGGCAGGATACCAAAGTGAGGTGCTAGACACCACCTTATTATGGTAATAAAATAAAACTAATAATAAATTAACTATCAAATGTCATAAATATTATTTTAAACTATATAATTAAAATTCCTTAAGTATAAATGAATAGTTCATCTGAAAAAACATGGAGGTCATTAAAAGCTAAAGTACTAGACATCAATAAGGGTTATCTAAAGAGAGACTGGACACCTAAACAAGCATGGATAACAAAGAAAATATACAAACTTATGGAACACAACAAACACAAACCAACTTTTAAATGAACATCAAATCCCCATCTTAGATATATCTTTAAAAAAAAAACACAATGGGAACAATATATGACGTCTGTGTTTTCTGATAACACTCGCAGTGAAGAAGTAGGTTACACGACCACCGAAGTATACTCAATTATTCCGGAAGATGTTGTAAGAGCTCTGAGTAAAGCCACTCGCAGAAAATCACCGGAATCAGACAAGATTAACATCGAAGTATTGAACTCATTGAGGAAGATAACGAGCTTATCGATAATTTCATGAATTCAATATACGACTCCGGTGAACTGCCTTAGAATTGGTCGAAGTTAATGTTCATCACTCTTCCAAAAAAATCGAATGCGAGGTTATGCGAGGTCTTCCGAACGATTAGCTTCAAGTGTTGAAGCTATTTCTCGGCATCATACATGAGCGCATAAGGACGTAGTATGACGACCAACTTGCTGCCAGCCAGTTTGGCTTCCAAGCAGGAGTACCAGAGAGGCTCTCTTTGCAATACAGATTCTGGTTCAGAAGGGCAGAGATATGCAACAAGAGGTTTTCATCTGCTTCGTCGACTGTGAAAAAGCCTTTGACAAAGTCTTACACTAAAATATAGATATAACTTATCTAGATGGGAAACGAGTGGACAGAAATTGCGAGTGCCGCCCAAATATTTCGCCTCGCAAGAGATAAAGTCAAATTTGGAGAACTGATCGTCAACCTTCGTAGTCGGAGGGGCACATTAAGAATAAATGAATGCTTAACTAAGTTTTATGAACTGAATTTTTGAAGACAGATGTTACATTTTTTTATATCTTATGATACCACCCTATGGTGGCAAACGAGCAGGCGGCCACCTGATTCCGCCAAAATGGCGAAGCGACTGCTGCCCATAGATATTCGCAATAGCGGATACGTTGCCTTACCCTTAATCGACGGAGGAGGAAACGCACATAAAAAGGATATTTCCCCTTCGTATGCGTCTCCGCGGTTAAATCCACTCTTCCTTCCCATCCTTCTCTTATAAGGAAGAGAGTGGGAAGGAAAAGGGACTAAAGTTGGACCGGGCATTATATAACAAAATAATATACAATTGTAGGGACAAACAAACGTTTACAGGAAAACACTTAGTAAAAGGTATATCGCCTTGAAAAATATTTATATTCAAAGTAAGATAAAGTTGATGTGATATCTAAAAATGCACGCATGCTTCCCGTAACTGCAGTGCGGTACAATAATACATGTGTAGGTTTCGTACTGTAAATAAGCCTCGCTAATTCTCTAAATTAAATAGAAATGTTATTTTTTTTATCGAATCGGCCAAGAAAACAATAGATAACAATTTTAAACATTCGTTTTAAATTGTACAAAGATAATTTTCAACTAACTATACATATTTTTGTCTTTTAATTGTAACAAATAAATTAATAACAAAATATGAATGTACTCGGGAAAAGTAAGTAGGTACGTAATGACAGTAATTACTCGTAATTTTATGCTTAGGGCAGAAGTCGCCGTATACGGAAATTGGAAGGAGACATACAGTAGAACGCATTGGAGAAGTCCTTCATCCCACAGTGGATCAGATGTTGAGGATGATTAAATAAAAAAATAAAACGTTACATAATAATTAATTTCTGCATGGTAATCTAGAAGTATAATTAATACAAATTAATAATATTGGAGTGTTGCATGCAATATCGAGAAAAATAATTTTATTTCGTCCGTATGATGTATTTGCGTTTTTTGTAATGAAAAGTTTTAGAATTTTTCCATTTTTGTTTAAAAGCAGCGGATGGTTGTGGAAAGACCAATTTTGACGGAACTCTTACTGGAACTTATGCTCTGCGGGAGTAACTTAGGCTATTTTTATTATTTTGCGTTGATGAAGTCGCGGCCTTAGCTAATTTTTTAATCAATTTGGCGTACCTATTAAATTTACATGTTTGTTTAGAACGAGTGTCATTACAATTTACTTTCTGTCTACGTGTATGCGCTGCTAATGCGGCTAAGGAACCCGGTCGCTAAGGGAAGACGGCTGGCGGACTTTCGACGTGCAGAGATTGCGTGGTGCACGCGATCAGACCCGTCATTCCCTACCTTAACACGCTTCTATTTGTGCATATGGTATCTCTTATAGGTGCACTTTAAGCCTATCGGTCTATGACATTATTCCTACCGAGCAGTGATTAAAAAGTTTTTAATTCAATTTTATAATTTGGTTCTTAGCTGGGCGATATTACATATACTTTGTAATGGCCACTTGGTAACTATATATCAAGTCTATGAATTTGCTTCGGCATCTTAAGAATCGCAGCAACTTCTCTCACGACGATCTTGATAAACAGGTTATGATCAACTGTTAGCAATATTTTAAAATCTTTTTTCTTTTGTTACAGATCTTACGCTACCCAAGATCCCATTACCATCTTCGATTTTTCCCAGAGAAGGATATCATCTTCACCCTAAGGGGTGAAGGATATCCGTCCCAAAAGCTACAATCACGGATTCCGTAGTAATTGATATTCCTACACCTCCTCCTCCACCGGAAAATGAGCCTCCACCGGTAATGGATGATTTTCCTCTGCCGAATCAAATATATGAAATACATCAACATGCGAATAGAGACACCAATAATAAGTACAAGTACTTATTTAGTTTCTTTTTATTGCTTGTTATTGTCGTCTGTTACAAATATGTCTTTAAGTCATCCACAGCATGCCCTCCATGCATCTGTAATGGCAATGTGGCAACCGGGGATAAGCCAGAGTTCAAAGCACCCATGGTTTGGGCTAATGATGGGTCTTGTAGCGGAGAAAAGGAAGGATCACAACCCAACGTCGACGACGGAGAAACAACACCAAACGTAAGTTAAATGTAATTAATTTACAAACTATCAATGACGATTCATATTTTTTTATTACAAACGTAGGGGATACTAAAGATATAAGTTTTATATGTAAAGTGGATATTGTTCAGAACCTGTCTAGTGAAAAGGCTGACTATGTGAAATCATTTTTATTTTCCAACAAATTCTTCTCGACCTGACGAGATACCCGCGAGTATGTGCGTGTGAATATATACGATTAATTCGGTAGCTGTGTAGTATAGCGATACTAATCGGTATAAGTTGATGATCTTATCGACATATTACATTATCTTAATAATAAAACATACGACTACGTATGCTCTGGATAATGTAGCTTTTTAAACTAGCAAGAATTTAAATTGCTTTAGTAAATTCAGAGTTTATTAGTTACAAGCAAAAACATTTACGAATATTAACACTGTTCGCATTAGAAACTGTTCTTCTTGTTTATTAAAACATTTTTTTTTTCAGGTCGAACGTATCACGGAGGTAAGTGTTAATATTATTTTACTCATATGTATGTATTTTTTGACTAGCTTAAAATGACGAAGCATACAAAAATATTTTGTTATTATTAGAAATATACATATAACTTTGACCTATAAAATCAATTGTTAACTAACTGCATTACCTACTTAAGAAACAATCTTCTGTTGATTTACATACATACGTTAGTGCAAGAAATAGCCTTCCGTTATTGTCAAATATGACGTTCTAACCTTGTGAACGATTTTATATGTGATCCAAACCGGGTTCTTTTATTATAAAAAAGATCGAGAGCATCGCTTGTAAAGATACGATGCGATACGTTGTATTCACGAAAATAAGTATTTTGTATCTGTACCAGTATTTCGACATACCAATATATAAGTAAAAGACTGAAAGAGAAATTGAAAATCAGTTTTGTGTGTTTCCCACGCCCGTTCAGGAACGCCTGACACTGACCCAAAAGGCGACGCCGAATGTAGCAATTTCAAAATTAACGTGTCTAATTTTAAAATAAGTTTGCTGTAAATGACTAGACGAGCCACTCCGCGGCACTCGGGTTAACGATACGCCGGCTACCAAGCGCTCTTCTAATTAACTGATCATAAAACTATGAAAGCTTTGTTCAAAATTGCGCAAATCTAAATAAAAACGCGCACACCTAAAATAAAACTAGCCGTCGCCGCGCGCGCAGACACGCCGGCAAACGGCAGATTCAACGTCCCGGAATATACATCGAGTACTCTCTGAAAATATTCCGTGAAAACGTTGGAACGCGGCCGGCCGACATCCCAACGGTCCCTTACACTGTCTATAATTCCAACGTAAACAATGGATGCGACTCGCGATTCAAATCTGTGAGTAGTTCGAGCGTAAACAGTGTCCTGTGCGTGTGTTGTGTTCTGTTGCCAATTGAAAGATAAGGCGATATTAATGTTCGCTGGCGGTGGAGCCGGGTTCCAAAAGCAGTCGAAACCGCCCTGGGACACCGCCAACTCTAACGCAGAGGGTACCCCCACTTGGTAAGTTGCTTGTATAACAAAAGCATGCAACAAAGTATTTTTTTAATCTGAATGAGATCTGAGAGAAATAGACAATAACTATCAATAGAATTAAAGGGAATTATTATAAATTTTAAAAAGTAAACATTATATTTAATTTATTTTTTGTATTGTTAAAAGAAAATAATAAAAAAATCATATCGATATTAAAAGACACATCTATTACACGGTTCCTACGTCTTATTAAGATTTTAATCGTAATGATTTTATTGAAAAATACTCGTGATAAAAAATTCATTGTTTCATAACGACTGTCAGAAACAAACATATTATAACGTCTACATTTACCCATAAACAAATTCCGATAGATCTCGATTTGTTATTTTAGATTAGAACTCGATTGGTGTATTCCATAGATAAATATTTATACAATTTGTAAGTTTCAAAATAAATTTTGTTATGAAGTCTTAATGTCTTTACTCATTTTCTTTCGCGTAATCGTTTCTGTTTATACATTTCGGGAATTTATTACCATTAATATGTATATTTCTAAATAATAAGGACAACTTTACGTGTAATTTCCTAAAAAAACTCTCGAGATCGTAATTTTGAAATACAAAAAAAACTATGTCTTTTATCTTTGTTTGAAGCGAGATTCATAACTTACAAACGCATTGATATATTAGTTGATATGAAATAATTAGAAAAACAGGGATGAATTTACACAAAAATGTTTTATTCCCAGTGCTTGCCATATTTTTGTTTAGTTGTAAAAATCTAATTTGCAAACTATTGACGTATATAATATAATAATGGCGAAACTGTGTTAATTCAGCTATAACATGCTCCGATATCCGACGACTACAAGACGTGGATGCAAAACGCCTAATTAGAAAATCTTGGTCTAAGCTTTCCTATACCTAGACATACGATTCCTCAGGACGGTTGTACTAGGCACTATGCGATCGGATATTCAAAACTAAGTTGGAATTTGCCAGTCATTTACGATCACACTCGGGAATGGATCTTATTCCTCCTTAACCTACTCCCGTAGGGTCGGCGTGACAGGTTTTTGCCCTTCACATAACTCTATCATACGTCATCTCAGTCATTACTCCCTTCTTGATCATGTCCACCTTTCACGCAATCCATTCATCTCTTTCTAGGATAAGGTTCTTCTCTCTCTCACTCTCCCTCACTCTCACTCTCTCCCTCTCTCTTGATGAGAAATAGCAATACATTAACAGACAGGACATCATCATCAGAAAAACATGTATGACTGAAATACCTGCCTATTATTACAATTACGTTAGCTTATTGATTTATTAGTAGAGACGCTCTAGTCTTCTGAGTGGTTGTTTACATCCCGTGAATTTACTGCGCGCCTCGCAATTCTATCGAAGTATATTTTAATATAAAAACTTGGGAAATAATTGTCAGGTCTGCCTTTTAATGAAATCAAAATTACCTTAAGAATAATTTGTTTCAGAATTAATAAAAAAGCTAGAAGTAAAAAAAAACTTATTTCATATTCAACGACCTAACATTTAGCTATTATCGAATACGTTTATTTCGTTTTTGGCTATATCTTAAAATTCATTGGATCTAAAAAGAACTCTAACTTGGCTATTTTTAACAATGAAAACACAGTGGAGTGTTGTAATAACGACGGCCGTGACTATGATGACACTTCTCAACTGTCTTTGTGGGTCAACGGTGCATCCTGCAATGTTGCTCGCTACACACGCATTAGGCACTAAAATGAATAAAGTAAAACCTCTTTTGAATCACTCACATTCACATATATACTTATCCAATAGAATATCATGAGATGAATCTTTGAATGCACGTTAAATTGCTCTGTTTTCAATATAATTTATTGATTACGAGTATTCAGCTTCGCAGGAATGGTTATCTTATTTTGTTCATCTAATTGTGGTGATTGAAATAACATGTTTCTCTTAAAATATTGACTTTGATAATATGATGAGCTTTTGCCCGCAACGGCGTTCCCGTGGAATTAAAAAAAAAACAATGTCAGACTATGCTCTACATCTATGACAAATTTCATCGAGAACCGTTCATCGTTTAGGCTACATATTCTAACAAACATCCATCCATCCGAACTTTCGCAGTTAGAATATTAGTAAGATAAGACTATTTTATATAGAATCCAAGCTGTTCCCGTGCGGCTTCATCCGCATGAAATTATGAAAATTTATTAATTTGACAAATTATCAATTGCAAATGTCAAAGTGACATGACATGATGACAAACCATAGCAATTTTGCGTCCTTGATGTTGGCAGTAACTTATGGCCTCTTTCCCACATTAGGGTTTTTATCTATAATATTTACCCCCGAAGTTCAATGGCGTAAAAATATATAGCGTAAAGCGTAACGTAAGTGTAGGGCTTTTTATTAAAAAAAGAATTATTCAAAATTATGCTGTAATTGCTGACATCTTAGGCAACCAAGAAGTGTGCGTTTACGCTTTATTGTATTAGTATAGATATTATATCTAGAGGTTATTTAATCCGCATGGATCAAATGTTAATTAAAATTGTCATTGGGCTTTCAATTTCCGAGACGTGACGTACAACAATATATCACCTTTCTTATTCTCCTCGAAAAAATAAACATAAAAGCATGTTGTTTACGCGATCTCCACAGTGGAAAGCGCCAGTCTGACTTTCCTCCGCCCTTTCTGTGAACTCCCTAAGACTTGTATTACTAGGATTCCATTTTAAACGTCAAACGCTTCGTACTTATTATAATGAGCAAAACAACTCGCATAATAAGCTGTTTCCAATGATTTCGAAAATAGAAATTATTTATCATACTTCTTAGAATTAAGAATTCAATATCAGTTGCGACGTGTATAATTCTCGTTTTAACGAGTCTCACATACTGTGTCCTTTGTGTAACATTTACCCTCCGTCTGCGTAGCGAACCATATACGGAGACTTATTTTAAAATACCTTCTAAATGTTTTATTTGGTCAAATATTCACATACGATCTTTGATTCTACTCTTAAGTTTTTTGAGGATGTTTTCCTAAATTCCGAAAAAGATATATAAATATTATAACCGACGATTAATGTTTGGATATATAACATAAGGATGCATTACCACTTTTAGCCTTAATGTATTCTACTACTACTTCAGTGGAATAACATATTGTTTATTATGGAATATTAAGAAAGCTCATGATGCCAAACCAAGAGGAAACGATAATAATCAACACACGATGACGTACATCAAGAAAATTAATTATAAACTGAAATTTTCCTGCAACTGATGTGCGAACTGCGTAGTGTGTTGGGCAAAATATTATTGCAATTAATTATTAAATTTTAACTGACACCAAAATTATGATCGATATAATTGTGGAATTTGTGAGTATGTGGGTTTGTTAAAATGTTTTTATAAACACACTTAGAACTCCATCGTAGGACTGACACTCGTATTACTATACAGGGTTATTGGTAATTCGAGGTATTCCCGCTAGGAGGTAATAGAGGGGATCATTTCTGATAATTTTGATGCATTATGCAAAAGTTAACGATTTATGAGTTATACCTATATATGCATTTTTAGATAGCTAAGAAAACGGTCATGTTTTTTTAAATAATCTGCCAGTCAAGTTTCTTAGCGATTTTTATTTTGTTTTAAGGCATTTCACTGGAAAAGAATATTTAAAAATAGTGAAGCAAAATGCTTCTTTAGATCGCATTTTGAAATTTTGAGAGATAATTGATGTTTTAATATAGTTAAATAATCAGTGTCTAATAGATTTTATAAATCGGAATAAAAAAATAACTTATAATTGATAGTTTTAATTCATCTAAGATAGTTAAATTAATTCTTGACTTATTTTAAAAAATCACGATTACTCAAAAATGGGTAACTTTTGCATAGTGCATACGGGAGTCAAAATTATCACAAATGATCTTCTCTATCAACCCCTAACGGAAATACGTCGAATTACCAATAACCCTGTATAATTGGCGGCTCAGGTACAAAGTAACAACGACCTCTCGTAATACCGCACAGACGGTTAACTGACCCACATTATCATTTTTTCCGACGATATTAATGTTTCTCTGTTTATTAGGACTTGACGTAGGTTTAGTGAACGATAGATTGTACTTGAGTTGTTCTTACTTGATAATGTCTGCCTTTAAAGTTAAGGGCGTAGGTAGTTCTTTGTTCATTTATTTGCATAAATATTTAGTTGGAGGATTCTATAATAATGTTTGTTCCAAACTTTAGTACGACTTGGTAAGAAGCGATTGCAATAACAAGCAAATAAAATTATTGCTAAGTCTCACGCAAACTGGTCAATGCAATGAATTTACTTCATCATCGCTTTGAACTTTCATTCCCTGTCGCTTGGCTGTATTTCTATGACTACTTAGAGTAAAAAAAATATTATTATGTCAATTAGACTTGAAAAATAATAACAGAACGGTCTCATTTAATAACGAATATTTGTGACAGAGAATGTGTCGAAACTGTTTTTTAGTTGATGTAGATAAGCGCAGATGTCTCACAATTCCTACAGGACGTGTGTTTATTTCACGTCGATTTATAGGCACTGCATCGTCCGCGTCGCCCCGGTGGCCTACCTTCAAGTAAGAGCTTTGCCGTACTTACAAATAAAAGCTCTATTACCTCTCTTTAATATGCACATGACTTTTACCCTCTATTACGTATTTAAAGTAGTGATTTAATTAAAAATCTAATATACAGCCCAATTTACAGTTAAGGCTATTTAATAATAAGGAAATCCATCACTCGTAGAAGGAAAAATGGAGTAACTTTGAAATAGTATTAAATTATTATTATAAGGTCATTTTTATTTACATGTATTTGTTATTTAAATCTGTGCGTAATACTTTTTTCTGTGTTTATAAACTTTATTCGACTAAGCCTGTAGATGAACATTTTAAAAAAATGGTAGCAATAAATTGCTTTTTCGAATCAAACAAGGTCCGAAACATAAAAATGATAATGTGATCGTTAGGGAGTATCGCGGCTGAAGAATAATCTACAAGTCAAAATCATCAATGACTTATTCGTTTGCAATCAACTTAGGTAGTCGTCGTCGTTATATAAATTTGTTTTGGTGGTTTTTAAGATAGTAAAACTGATTAATACACTAACGATAATTAACACTCTAGAACAAGATAGTAAAATAAATCTTTCGCTTTTCAAATCCGCGCCATCTAGCGGGTGGTTCCTCAAGCACCTAACCCAAGCCTATTAGTTTTATATAAAGGACTATTTTGCTATTTTTTAGGTTGACGAAAACCTTTGAAACTAAAGTTAATTCAACAAAATTATTACTTATAACCGGATTTTGTAGTTTAGATAGATACTTTCGTTTCGATGTTTGTGATTTAAATAAGCGCCATCTTTTGAAAGGCCAATTTCTAATCCACTAACGAAAATATCAGTTTCCACAACCTTCCACCAGTTGGCGCTGTCTGCAGCGCCACTTAGCACAACGTTAAAAGTTAATTTTCCTCGGCAAAATAAGCGCCATCTGTTGTGGGGCTGTATTAACTATCCGACATATTAGTTTCTGTATCCCTCCACGATTCAACGGCGCCTACAGCGCCAATTGATACCAATATTTTAGGTGTTTGTGTTCGCCGTATTTAAATAAGCGCCATCTGTCGTAGAACTGTTACATATATAAACTACTTACAGCGCCATATTGGTTCTTAGTTTATGGAAGCTGTGCACATTTAAACTAACGCCATCTTACAGTGGGTTGTATCAAATAGCAAATTCAACCTACATTTTTAGTTCAGCTCTATTCCTACAGGTGGCTTTTCAGAATTGTTAACGAACTAGTGTTTTTTTTTCGTAGGCAAACGAAATTGGACAACATTTTTGGACAATAAACGAAATTTTCTGTAATTATACGGAGACTGACATTGAATTTCTCGCATTGAAATTGCTTAGCGCCTAAAATTGGCAGTTTTAAAAATTTGTTTAGATTGAAAAAAAATATTATTTCCATCGCTTTATGTAATTTATTCAATTGAAAATTTCCGATGTAATCGACATAAAATAAAATAATTTTAACATAAATAAAATGTTTTTATGTGGAATTTTAAAATTGATTAAATATTGTTTCATCGAAGAATTTGATTGCATTATATTTATCGGAATTAAAAAGTATAATGGATTAATACCGATACGGTTTGCTAGAATTTTAAATTTATGTTTAAGTTAACTATCCAACACATATTACCAATTACGAGTCTTTCAGTTTTTTTACAATATTTCGTTTAAAGATTTCAAATGAGCTTGCAAGGTTAATTTACGAAATATTTTTTAGGGGATAAGAAGTTTGCCTTAGTATATTTATGTATATATTACTACAATATCGGCAATATCGGTGTTTGATGTTACCGTTCTATTGATTTGTTGATCTATTGGGTTCTACGGTCTGAGATCACGGTTTACTCCATTTTAAATTTTTGTAGTTATCTCACACTATTCTTATCGGTTACCCTTTCTCCTTGATTTCTCAATTTTAAATCTCTGGCCGTAAAATCGAGTAACATATTTAACCTGACTGCGTTTTGACTGCAGTAGCAGTACTACTTTACGTATGACAGGTGTTAAGGGACGAAAACACATAACCATACCAGGCACTCTTGCATGCAAGTTGCTGGCGCGTGACAGCTACAAGCATGTGTAAAGGCTGGTATGCAAGTAAGTTGAGAGAGGGTGCTGGACACTAATAAATCTCGTCTCATACGATTTTGTGAATATTTCACTAGTATTGTATTTCCGCCTTATCGCGCTAAGTCATGCTATGCCAGGTACTGACATGCAAGTTAGCGTTCGCACATGCCTGTAGCTGGCACTTGCCAGTATCTGGCATGCAAGTTAGGCAAAGTCCGCAGTCAATCAGTGAGACTTGAATATTTAAGTGGTATATTTGTGTTTAGGCATACAGTTACAGTATAGTATTTTTAATTTTATTTCGCAGCAAACACGTAAATATTAACCCAGGTCAGAGGGGCGTGCGGCCGGCAAGGTGTCGGGGTCGGAAAATATCGAAATCGTGTTCCGCGAATTTATGATTCTTTATTGGACACATTTAGTGACAATTTTACATTTTCCTTTTCAGACGATTGTCGAACTCAATCCTACAGAATGTTGCATTGTCTTCTTATCCTTTAATACATAGTTATGATTTGTTTAGGTACAATAATATCTTAACATGGGTATTATTTACACTACGAAATTAAAAAAGACTCAAAAAACACTTTGAACAGATTATAAATATGCATTATTGTTATACATAAACTTAACGAATTGAATAAAAAATATTCCGATGAAAGTTAGGAACAACCTCTAAAAAGTCATAATTTTCGTAAAGCCATACACAAAACAATAGTTTTACGGACATGCGATATTAAATTTGATGCCGACACAAAGCACAAAATGTACTCCCTATATCGAATCAAGGATTTGGTAATTAATAGGAACAGGTATTGTATTACTATGGTATCTGGTAACAGAGATGAAAATCACTAATTAATATGGGTACTAATCGGCAACCAGACGGCATATAGCCTTTGATCGGATTACAGTCCCGCTCTCAGCGCATCTGCTTTTAGTTAATTAATGCGTTCTACGATTGTCCAACATTTTCAGTTCAATTAAGTGATTTTTATAAAAGGATTACAATACCCATTCAACATTAGTCTAAAATCACTGAGAGGGTTTTAGTTTCGACGTTAATCAACATGCAACATGCTCAATGTAAAATTAAACGAATTATTTAAATTAGTTTCAATGGAAATAGCTTTATATTGTACCTTAAAAAGTATATCTATACATATAATAAAATTACAATGTCTGTTTGTAATATCAAAAAAAAAATTCCAGATTTCAGGAAGATGATGTATTTGCGTTGCTGATAACGAAAAGCGCATTTAAAAAATGTTGTCTATCTGTCTGTCTGTCCTCATGCCGCGTTTGTTTCGGGTAATTTCCGCAATCTGCCGCCCCTGATATAGACGTTTTGTATACAGTTGTTCATTCTATATTTTTCTATAACTAACATCAAAATAGGTTAGAGTCATTTGAAGCGTGCTTTACCGTTACAGGTTACTGCACTTTCAGCCTTACCTCGCGCCGCCAACGTTTGACGTCACTTCGTCATACGTACTGCAAACTGGCACATGACATGTCGTTTAATTAAAAAAAATAAAGCGGTCAAGAACGTACCTTTTTTTACTTTGAAAAAGATTTTTTTAAATTATCAATTAGATTACGAATTATTATGGAGCATTGAGGAACAAAGCAGACTTAGTCTTGCTTCAATAAATGTGATACAAACAATATCATATACAAAATAAACACAAAAGGAGCTTACATTTTTGTGTACAAGTACTTACTTCAAAACAGTCAATATAAAAGTCACCGCTAATTTGAGTAGCCTCTGAACCCCTCTGTGGGGACATACATATATGGGCTGACTTTATTTATGCTGTTACATCACTGTATGTTTTAATTCGGTTCTGGTTCGTACAGAACGAATTGACTGACCTCTGAAATAAAGCTAATACTTGTTTAACTCAATGCTCGTTAATCGAGTCAGTGGAACAACAAAATCGATTTGTTGCTATTTCAGTGCTCGCAGAATTTTCTACCGCTCCCACTCATTGTGCTCGCCGTGTCGCATGACTGTTTGGCCTCGAGCAATCACGCTCTTCCTAATAACTGCTGTTAATAAATTAACCTGGAACTTATGATATGTTATTATAAAATATTTGCGAACACGCAAAGTTATAACATTACGTAGTATGTGTATGGTAAAAATTAAATTTTCAATGCACTTAATCATGGTGGAGGTCGTTGCAGAGGGGAGGTGGCAGCTAGGTAATAATACTTCGAATAAGTCAATATTACCATTGCAGCCTGCATCTACGAATAAAACAAAGATATGTGTGAGGTCAACTAATCCAAACTGAGCCAGCGTGGATAACTAAGGCCTAGTCACCCATAACATAGGGTAGTTTAAGGGCTCTTAGCTGGGGACGTATATGAGCTAACAATTAGTCCAAACAATATTTTGTTGCCTAAAAGTTGTTGTGTATTTATCACATTTATAGGAAATATTGTAGATTGTGTCTGTCCGTATCCATCGTTGTACCTGCTAAAAGTCAGTAACATAGCCATTAAAATGGATGGCACGGTTTGTGGTTTCGGCCATCAGCGGCCGTCCCCATCCTTTAACAAAATCATGTCCCGTGGAAAATCAACACAAAACATTTGGTACAATGAGTACAATAAGATTTTTGTAGACGATTATAGGCAGTGGTTAATTAAGATTATGATTGACTTTAAAATTAGTTTTGTTAATCACCTTTAGCAAATGAATTTTTATGTTTAAATGGTTCCTTGTGTGGTTTAGATTAAAATTTGACCGGAAGATAATTCTGGAGTAAACGGAAATGAATAGAAATATACCCAACACTATGTATTCTCTATTGAATTGATTTAGATGCCTAATGAAATGTTCTATTAATTAATGTGTATTCAGTAATTCAATTTAATCACTGATTAATATAATGCACTTACTATGATTACAAAGCAGCATTAATTACAATATTGAACTATAGTGATGTATTGAAAGGATTAACAAGCTAGTTTCACACGTGGGTAGAACAGTTAGCAAGCGTAATAGCACTGTGCCAATGTTATTGTTTAGACACATACAGAAACAGCAGCTCACTTCTCTATTCGACTGTTCTGCCCTGGTGCGAAACTAGCATTACGCATGGATTAGCATTCAGCACAAATTCATATAACTAGTTGCAATTATACAGTTCTGTTTGCGGAGGGAAGTAATTGTATTGTGTATAGCCTTGAAGAGATAAAAAAGTAAATGTAAAAGTTAATAAAACGTTAAATTAAAGTTAGGAAACTCTATCCAAGTTTACTGAACGTCGAAATAGTGCCAAGTAATATCTATCTATCCTAATAAATTATCAATGTGAGTGCTTATTTCTAATACATACATGTTATTTTTAATTTTTACGCAGATATAGGTAATTGTGTTAACACGTAAATAATGAACTTCGGTGGCTCACGGATTTAAGCACTAGTTTTGTAATCTACCGGTATTGGGTTCGAATCCCACCATGTACCAAAGTAATTTTCGATTTTTGTATTTCATATGTACATAATTTACCCGATGTTCTGACCCCGTTATGCAACCTGTACAAACCGGCGTAGATATGTGTGAAGTCAACCAACTCTCCTGGTTTGACTATGGCTTGACTTAGAGTAGGCTAATTCAGAGTAGGCTCCCAATTACCTCAGTGGGGACGTATAGTGAGCTGGTGATGATGAGTGAACATTGAGAGATGTTAATATCGTATTAAGTGTAATTTTAACATTAAATGCTTGTAAGTTTTACAAATAAATTACATTTTAAGTAGGGAGACAATATATACATGCTATATTTATTTCGTAATCTATACTAATATTATAAAGAGAATAGATTTGTATTTTTGTATGTATTCAAATAACTCAAAAACTACTTGGCCGATTTGAAAAACTCTTTCACCGTTAGAAAGGTAATTTATCTGTGAGTAACATAGGCTATATTTTTTAATTTCACACGGACGAAGTCGCGAGCAACAGCTAGTATTTAATAAATTAACAATGAAGGGGATGCATTAGCTCTCGCTGACAGGAACACTGGACATTGACATGGACGTCAAAATTAATTTTGCACCGGATTGCGAGCTCGTACAATATTGATATGACATAATCCCTTACGTACGCACATTCAGAAATGTCCTTTGCACTGCACACACACACACACACCGTTCTGCAGAGTCTGAAGTCATTTCAAGTCTTTCGCGATTTTAATTATGTACATTTAAATCATAAATTAAGCCAAACGAATAATGAACAAACAAATCTACTAAGACAAATATAATAATACAGCAAGTTAATATCCGAGTAAAAATAATAAAATTAAGTATTGATAATCTGTAATTTCATTTTAGTACTAACCATCAACTATTATATCACCCGACTATATTAGGTTATACATTGCTACTCAATTAGCAGACGATTCATTTAAAAGCCTGAAGGCGACCCTCTAGTCACTTGCATATTAAGTTACGCTCGCGCCAGCCTCCGGACCTTAATTAAGACAAGCAACGGTTGGAACTTAGTGTGGAATATGCTACTAATTCACGTAAAATGGCAATGTCTATTTTGTGAGGACAGCAACAGACAATTTCGTGACCACATTTCAAAACACGCAATCTCAACGATTCGTTAATACATTTTTGCTTAGATTTTAAAAGCATCTTTTTACTAACGACAATAAAGCAATATTTTAACTACGAAGAACCAATAAAAAAATAAGCGCACAGTTTTAAGTTCAACTTAAGCAAGGTACTCGTAGGTTTGACGTAAGTAGTAGAAACACATTTTCGTGCTTCATTACTAGCTTACTACACGAGTACGTCCCCACTGAAGGGTTCGGAGCCTACTATAAGGTGACTAGACCATAGTCAACCACGCTGGTCCAGTGCCGGTAGGTTTATGCTTCGTACTTAATAAAGAACAATATTTTTATTTTCCACTCTCATTTAAAATCGTGCCTGGCAAGGAAAGCTGTTAATTAGTTCTTAATAAATTAAACTTTCCGCAAACTTCAGCCAGGCTTCGTTCCGCGCAGTCCTAACAAACTAAGACCCGACTTCCGTTCGATAAAAAAAAACCGGTAAGTTTAATAAAAAAAATATCGTTTGATGTCAATTTCACGTTTTTCTCTATCGGAGTCATCTAAGTTAATGCATTTTATTTACCTAATTTATAAAAACCATAAAATTGTAATCTCAGTTTTGCGAGTCTACAGTCACATTACAGTATATGATTGATCGGACGGTGACGAAGGGGCCCGGTGAGCTGTCGCCGATGTAAATACCTTCGGCAACAAAATTTAAGGTAAATTCGGCGCGACGTTATACATTTGGCATAGCGCCGCGGAGATTCTGTTCCGGAAGTTAAAGCTGGGGCACTTTTGCACCGCATACCAGGTGGAACTCTTGATCCTATAAGAGGCATCTTTATTCATTCTTAAGAGTGCGCGAAAATCGCTTGGTATTCGTAATCGTTTATTACAGTTGTTTTTTAAAGATTTTTATAAATAAATAGAATAATAACTGCACCCCGCGCTCCAGGTTCCTGACCCAAACATGTTAGGGGGAACGACAGGGCGATAAAACACCGCCCAAAAAAAGTTTATGATTCCTGTAAATGTTGCAGACCATCGGATAAAACAATCACCTCGTTGAAAAACTCAGCGTTTTAATGTCGTTCCTCTTTGGTTTTTCATAATTTCATAGGAAAATTACCGTATTTTAAAATGTTGTGCTTCTTTTTCCGAGTACCACCAATATGAGTTCCTGAAGTTGTAAAAAATTACTTGTTACATTTCACGTTAAAACGCCAAGCACAAAAATTACAGTCACGTGGAAAATTCAATTTCGTTGTCGCTGTACTTCCAATACCTTTTGGCCTTTGTCAAAAAAGCTCTTTGTGCACAGCACAGCACACGTCACTACTCGTATATTTAAAGCAAAGTCAAATAGTTAATTCTTTTGACACCAACCCTTTGACCGTTTGTATTGGACGTTCAATCTGCTCTCTGCCTCGCACTGATTGAGTGACACTATTCCGCGTTTGATGAATATTCAAAATTGGTTTTTGCTATAAAAAAAAACAAATAGTAGTCGGATGGTAGTGAAAAAAATAGTAATCATATTTTTTTTAAACTATCATTACTAGGAATTAATGGTGACAATTTCACCCTTGCTCATATAAAGGATGATTTTTTATTTTCTTATTCAGTTTGTGGTCAAATTTTTCGATTAATTTTTAATAGAAAAACAAAACCAGAAAAAGTTTCCTGAGCTGACGGCCAACCTCCATTAATGGAGAGGCACTTCGAGAGAGAGAGAGAAAAACGATGCGTAAGATCGAAGAAGTTGTTTTGTGGTGCCTCTCGGGTATTGAATTTTTTTCCAATTTGATTGACCAATGCTGGTTGCAGATGTACGAGCTTCCCCATCATTGTGTTTAGTTCTTTACATTACACATCTGCAGTAATGCTCACCCCGTTTGGTAAAAAGCTGTGATAAACACCGGCGCTAGACCACCAAACAGTGACCATCACTTTTCTAGGGGTAAGTTTTCGTTTTGGGCATTGTTTAGGTGCTGAACCAGGATCCAACCAACTTGCGGTTATCAAACAGAATCAATTTTTCATCGCAGGGAACAATGCGGTTCAAAATTCCTTAATTTGTGTGTCTGTTGAGCAGTGCAAGGCACGTTTCGACGCGTACTTCGCGTTGGCGATCATTGAGATCGTGGGGCACCCATTTGTCAAGCTTTTTACCTTGCGTATTTGACGCAAATGGACCAATATTATTTTGACCCTAACGTCGAAAGCTGCTACTAATTAAGCTGTAGATTTTATATCATCAGTTACCACAGTCGACTTTAATTCGTCATTGTCGACCAAAGTCTTTATACGACCGCGAGGTTCAGGTCGATATTTCCAAAACGGAAGCCAGCAAACCAATCCACCAAAAAGGTGGTGCGTTGATTTGCAGTGTTAGCTCCGTAAACGTCGTTGATGTTGCGTGCCACTATTGACTCGATGCTGCCACGACGGTACTCATATTCCATAATTACTCGAACTTTTCACGTATCCATCATGACGAAAAAATTGAAATGCGATGAAAATGTAACGCTAATCAATAAACAAATGACTACTTTTGAAAAAAGAATTCCATGTTTTTATAATGAATTTGAAATTAGAATTATTAGCCAAACAAAAAATATTTTGATTTGAAATGGCCAGTACTACAGAACAGCAATTTCATAGGTAAAGACCTATTTTATACGAGTATTTGACATACATTAATTACATATAATGTATCTTTAATTTCTTATTTAATATATAATACAGTTTACATGATTTATAAAAATACAAAATAATAAAACTAAGCTTTATCTTATGAGAAATTTAAAATATTTCACCTTAAAACAGCAGTATTAGAAATAATATGTAGATAAAAATCGATGTTGTATGTTAGTTCTAGTATTAAAAAAGTATAAGTAGTAGAAACGCATTTCAACAAGACGAAAGTGCAAAGTGGGAGAATACTTGGGCAACAGTTGTATTAACTAGGCCATGGTCGCCGAAATTACGAGTTTAGCCATTAAATAAGCGATTCTGAACGAAATGTTTATTTTATTATATTTAACTTTCATATAGGTTTTAGAAGTTGTTAACAAACTAATAAATATAGGTGTTAATATTGCAAACGGTAGTGTATTTAGCAGATTTGTGTAAAAATTAGTGTCACACTAGCATTGCGCATTTTTCGTGGCCATACCATACACAGCGCAGATGTCGTGAATTTAAACACGCGAAGGAACGTTTTTATCATTGTTTATGATATTTACGAAATGGTCTATTTTTGTATCTCTTTCTTTAATAGTAAGTATGGATGAAGTTAACCAAAAAAACTACGAGTTAAAATATATTTATCTAATAATTAATTTCACAGTAGTATTTAAGACTATATAAAAACTTTGGCATATAGGTACATCATGTCATACTAATATTATAAATGCGAAAGTTTAGATGGATGGATGGATGGATGTTTGTTAGAGGGTGTAGCTTAAATGGCTGCACGGATTTGGATGAAATTTGGTTTAGATGTAGGGTAGAAGAACACAAAGGCTACTCAATTTGGTTTTTTAAGATTCCAAGCGGACGGAGTCGCGGGCGAAAGCTAGTAATAAATAACTTTCAAAATTGCTAGTTTAAAATTTCTGCATTACTCGTAAATACGAGTAAATACTATGGTTTGCCGCAATTTTGTAGTTTGTTCCTAGTGCAACCAGTAAAATTGCACTCGCAAACTATCTAAAAGTTCAGCTAAAGCGCACTTCAATTTCCGCCTACACAACATCCTCGTCTTAAATGTCATTTTCGACTTTACTCCCGGAGATAAAGCGAGAGAGCATTGAGAGAAATTCTTTTCATGATTTTTATTAAATTTTTACCTACTCCAAAATTCAATGCCGGTTATTTATCAAAAGTTAAGTATAAACTATTGAGTTTAAGAATACCGGGTAGGTATTTAACAAAGGCTAAAATGAGATTATGAATCTGAATTCTGAACTACTATAATACTTTCTAAACACTATATTATTTCACAGTGTACTCGTATTAAAAGTGGAAACGTACTATTTTGTTTTAATCTTTTATGCTGGTTGGACATGTTATGCGACGAGACGATGGGGACATAAACCAGAATATGTTAAGAATGAATGTGGATGGCTACAAAGGAAGAGGAAGACCAAAGAAAGTATGGATGGATTGTGTGAAAAAGGATATGCTAAAGAAGGGAGTGGATTCAGATATGACGGCCGATAGAAATGTATGGAAGAGTAGCACATACTGTGCCGACCCTCCGTAAGGGATAAGGGCAAGTTGGTGATGATGATACTGGGTTACTGAAGTTTCCATTTAATTTATCATCACTTAGTGTTTCACTAGTGTTGACCTAAGTTTCAACTGAGTAAAACTCTAGTTACGTAGTTCGGAAACGCATTTCATGAAGTTATTGAACAAAAAACACTAACGAATGGTTAAATGCAGCTGGGAAACCGGCCATTAGACCATTGTTATCTATACATTTAACCAAAATGAAGTCTTGTTTGTAACATTCAAAAGTGTCATAGTTGCTGGATGTGTTTGTGTTACTTGTAACCAGTTTACAGAATTTTAATTATTTTCTCCCAAGTAGGGTTGGCAACAGGCAGGAGAGCAGCTGTGGAAATTAAGTCAAATTGACTAAATACCAGTTTTTTAAACTTTATTTGCCTGTTAATCTATCTGTCTTTTTGTCCATCTGTCTGCCTGTTGGTTCGGAAACCATTTTAGATTTTAACGGTACTCTGCTTATGAAGCCCTTAATAAAACAAATGTATTCGATGGACAAATTAATACTAGGAATTTAAAAAAAATGTTGATAAAAGTTGAAAACAATATCAGATTTCTAACATCCCATCTGACTGTCAGGTTACGTTGGGGTCCGAAGTCGTCGAGCGGGTTTA
>LD688983.1:168594-195943 GCA_003118335.3 Papilio memnon | reverse complement strand
TTTTGTATAATGTTTGCCTTCTGAATGGATTAAATGATTATTATTATTATTATTATTATTATTATTATTAAAACTATCTAATCGAGTAGATTTTATTATAAAATTTAACCTGAATACAATTATGTCAATAGACGTTATTAAATATGTATAAATACATATATTACAAGAAACATTTTTGTTTCGATATTCAGATGAAATGATCGCACGAGTGTCGACCCTGATATAGGCTGCCCCTAGGCAATATTAATTTACCAGTGCCACTCCCATTCGGTGACTCGAACAAACAAATTGATGATAATTTTCGTTTTACAGATAAAAACAATTTAATATTCCACACTTCATTTAAACAAGACCTGAAATCGAATTATCTATGTCTAAATAACTAAAAATATAACAGTTGGTGTAATGGACTTTATTTGTGTAATTGAAATTGAAAATGTGAGAGTTTTATTTCAATACTGATGTTTGTACGTAACGTAAATGCGTCATAAGAGTCACGTTATTTTACTCACGTTTCCTTCCATTGGATACTTTAAAAGTAATTAATTTGAGATTGCAAATTATGAAGTTTCGCCATCAACTTTCAATATTTCCTGGTATGTTTGGTCATGAATAAGTTCAGATGATGAAACTGTATAAAAACGAACGCAGTTCAAAACTAATTAAACATTTCGAAAGTTGGTAAATCAGCTCACGTTAGTTTACCTTACCTACCTAAGCCACAGTTTTTTGTTTTTATACAAGTAAAATTTCAACGAATGTTGCTTAACCAAGTCTACAGTGTACCGAATGCAAAAAAAAAATGTGTATTTTTATTAAATCTAATATTGTCAAGAATTTTGACTGAGTTATAATATATGCAAATATTATGCAGCATCCTTGCATCTTATTAGTCTAAAGTCGCCGAAGCTTAAAGCGTAAAAAAATTATTAGTACGAACTAAGTCTTAAGATCACGCGTCGTTTTTTATATTATTCTCTATTAAAGGTTATTCCATAAACACATGTTCTTAATTTATGCAAATAATATTTATATAGTTGAAATATGTACGAAATTTGATTAATTTATTTGTTCAACGATAGTGAACGAGATTACATAAAAGTGGCACCTACAATGTAGCGACGTAGATTCGTAGCTTCGTAGAGATCTACGCATTCTCTACGCACAATATCAATGAATTAGGGGTACGTAAGGGTCTGCTGCCTCTATAAACCATATACAGGAAGACGTGGCACATAACTTGATATGTGCTACATCTACTATAACTACCCTAGGGAATGCCATATGAACTTTTTGTGACTTAATTTGAATATTAATCGGGAACATTAGTCGGGAAACCAGCCTCGTAACTTCTTTCTTATAAGAAATATGCACCAGTATGTGTTAATGTCTGGCAATCGAAATGGTATGATACGATAAAAGAATGAAAATCTTCAATGTAGCCTTTACTATCCGAGTAAGGAGCGAGGGAGGGCGTTGATTTAAATTTTATTATTCATCGACGTCAAGCACCGCAGTGCGCGACCTTGGCACAGAAATCACGAGACAAACTATGGACTACACTAGCTACCAGTTGTTGCTTTCAATCGCAAAATTGTGGCTATGAATCAGTACCGGCTTTTACTTGTAATTATAGTTAATATAACTAATGGTGTTTAACTTATTTTAATTAAAAAATATTTGTATTAATAATAATACAAATATTTTATTTTAGAATTTTAAAACTAAGATTTTTTCTTAAACTTTTCTAATTCTAATTCAACAATTTATTTTCTTTTTTATATATGCCGTTTTTTATTACCTGAATTACATATTTATCCGAGACTAAACGAACCGAGTGAACAAAGTACCATTATCTATGCTTCCTACTTTTTCCATCTTATGGATATATCATTAATCTAAACTAAAAAAAAAACAGGGACCAAATTCAATGAACTCTCAGAAGGCGGTTTGGACTGGCACATCGGAGATGAATTTTTCCTTGTTGTTTTCAGTTATCCAAAATCTGAAAAAAAAAATTGGTAACTCTTGAAGCTGTTCATACAACACTGACACGGCTATAGATTTTTTTTTAATAAAGCCATATTTCAAATTAATTTCGCGAGTAAAGCGACATCAAATATAATAAAAATCCAAATGACTGTTTTCGAATCTATTATATTTCAGATCAAAGTGGCCGGTACGACAAAACGTCAATAAATAATTTGTAAGGACATAATTTTTCCCCGTATTCATCGCAAAGCGGAGAGGGCTGTCTACAGCAGAGTTCGTCTGCACGGCATCCGGGCCTTTGTTTACTCGTCTCGGGAGTGCTGGGTAAATACACACCTTGCCTGCTCGGTGTAAACGCTCTCTAGAACGGCATATATTCGCATTTATGTAATAGCCCGTAGTTTGATTGATAATGTAATTAACTTTGCTATAATGCCAACAAGGCGACTTGTCATTTTTCCCGAGACAATGCACAAAAAATGTAGGTAATGGTGGTACAGGAAAGCGGGGGCAGGCACATCCTTGCGAGCACTTTTCTCTACCCGCTTTAAGTCAATTTAGCACACAACTGTGAAGACACGCACTCTCGGCTAAACACAAGCAACTAAAAAGCTTGAATCTTATATTATCCTCTATATCGCAGCGATAAAGTTTTGATTTAACGAATAAATTCTCTTAAATTACCAATAACTTTAAAATAATGTACGCCGTATATGCTTCAGTATAGTTTGCAATTTAAAGTAACATCTAGTTTGAAATCTATTTCATCATCAACCTGCCCTTATCCCTTTACTATCTTTTGAAATATATTTACTTTCTAGTATTTAATTTTAAACTGATAGTCATTTTTTTATTTCTCTTATTACCTTAAGTAAGACATGTGAGTTATATTCATATTGTCTTTGCCAAGGATCGTCACTTAGTGTGTAATTCCACTGCCCTTAAACTTGTATTAAAATATATTATATTAATCTCTCTATTTTTTTAATGACAAGGTTACGTCTTTCTATAGGTATATCGTAAATGAAAACCCACGGTTACTTATTTTTTACATTTAGCAAAAAAAAAATCAACGATGCTGACATTACTGGTACAAATTCTTTAATTACAATATTGCGCTCAAATCAATTCTATAAAGAATACTTAATTATAAAACAAAGCGATACAAATTCCGTTCAGCTCGTAGGTTGGTTTGTTCGTTTACAATTGTCCTAGGAGCCGGCAGACGACAGCGCATTCATTGCACGTCATGTCAATTGTTTGTTTGAAAACTCTTTCTTTGCAGTAGACTGAGTCTACGTTGAAAAACATAATTAACTCAGTAGGAATTTGCGTTAAGGTTTTAAAAATTTAATGACAGTTTCAGTTTTTTTTTTTAAGAAACAAATGCCCGAAAACAAATGAACAAACCATTTTAACATAAATATTTTAAATTTAAATATTGAACTGTAAATTATCATATAATAAGTATTCAATATTATTTCTCAAATATTAATAAGTAGGTTTTAGTGTTTGTTTTAATATCGAACATTTATGTTTTAAGAAAGATTTAATAAAAAAAAATCTTTCTTTAAAATAAAGAATTTCCACAAAAATCAAACTTGGAAATGTTCTTGCTTGTCTCCTTAATTAGCAAAATACCCATCTTTATTTTACAGTCATTGTAGACTATAGTATGGAGATGAAGCATAATATAGTTTTAAATACAATAACAGACATAACTAATTGAATGTCTAGACTGCATCGCTGCCTATCGGACGTAGTAAGCGTGCCATGTTAATTATTGGAATATTACCATTCCATGTTACCTATCCCCTTTGAAGCAAAATCAATTAACCACCTACCAACTCACCAAATATAACCTTTGAATACACCGCTGAGCCGAAATCTCCCCTCTGTTTTGAGGGGACGTGAACCCAGACAGGCATATACACGTATACATACAAATATACCACCGTACAGAATCAGATTTTCGATTGAACATTGAAATTAATGCCTCCGGTGCTCATGTTTGTTACTACTATTATAAACTAAATATTTCTTTGGTTGATAAAATCAGGAAATGGCAATTGGAAATCTTACTAATCTTATCTTATCTTACTAATCTTACTTCTTACTAATATTATAAATGCGAAAGTTTAGATGGATGGATGGATAGATGGATGGATGGATGGATGTTTGTTAGAGTTTGTAGTCTAAACGGTTGAACGGATCTCGATGAAATTTGGCATAGATGTAGATGATAGTCTGGAAGAACACATAGGCTACTCACTTTTGTTTTTTTTAATTCCACGCGGACGAAGTCGCGGGCGGAAGCTAGTATATATATATTTTTATAAAATGGCCCAAAAAAAAGCTTAGGTAGTGTTATCTAGTAATTTGTTCTTATCCTCTTAAACTTTATTTAAAATCTGACATATTAATAAGCTTGATAAAAGCTTTGCGTATTTGTTCAAATATGTTGTTTATTATTACAAATTTAGGCTAAGTTTTTAATCCTGTTAATTTTACATATGTACCTATTACAAATATTTTATGGGCCATGACTTCCATTCTAGAAGTCTTAGAATTTCTACATTCATATTTATCAATATTAATTAATATCTAATTGGACAATAGTGTCAAACCAACAAACAACAAGCAACAAAGCTGCTTATTGTCAAATACTTCCACGGACGCGTTAAATTTGACAAACAATTTAATTGTTTGCTGTGCGCTGTAGTCTTGTAGCGAGGGGTACATCATTTTCAAAGACTGTAATTTATATTAAAGTACTAAATGTTATATGGTACGGCTCAAAAGTAGTAGTTTGTGCCATTACTGGATAACTAGGCCTTTTTGTCAATTTCTCACGAACCTTTTAATAATTCAATTGTAAATATTTATTAATTAATTCATTGGTTTTTCACAGCCCTAGTATTCGGCATCCAGTCGAGCTTTATGCATCGCTTGTAGATATGTTTGGGAGTTCCCGCATCCCTACCCGCAGGCTCAAAGCTTATGTCCTACCTGATGGGGGTCGGTATGGGGGTGTTCTCCCTGTCTAGTTCGACTCTATATTTGCTTATGTACTATCCATGCATTTAATTTGTTATATTTGGTTTACTACAAAACAGCTACTGAGCACCGACGTAAAAGTTCATTTGTATACAGCGTGTTCTATAAGTTGGTAAATTTCTCCCAACTATCCCAACAACTCCTTTAATATAAGAAAACTTTACGTGTCACCTTAAGAAATAAAGTACTCTTCTTTGTGATTCTTGTAGAAATCAATGTTGAATCACATAGTAACTAATGTATAGTTATATGCACTTCGACTTAACATAAGTACTGCTGTTATGTTGGCGCCCTGTGCTATTAATTACTGACATAGTAATTTAAGTCCAGTGTCTCTGTATACAGACCGTACATTCGAACTACACAATGTAAATTCATGGATCGTTTACAGTCGAGTTAATCCGCGGTGTTGCACTAACAGAAAAATTGCCTTATTCTTTGCAACGAGACCAACTCCGTCTCTTCTCAAAACTAACCAATTAGGTACCATTGAAGTGCGCAAACGATGGGATAATAATATGCAATTATATTATATACCACTGATCGTACTATTTCGGTACAGTCACATTTAAAAGTGATATCCTGTTGGTTCCGCCGTCATCTCAATATGTACACAAGTGCACAAAACGTTCAAACTCTCTCTTTTTCAGCTTTTAACGTGGAACACCGCCAGATTCCCTGATTGTATTTATTTGTCTTTTAACATTTTCAGTAGTTAATGAAGTATAGATAAATTAATAATAATTTATGTTTAAAATGAAATATGAAGTTTTGTATAAATTTAAAATACTCGAAACAATTATTTCGGAATAATGATACTTTAAATCTGAGCTTCGTTATCGGAAATCTCTTAATGTATGATTTTCGATAACAGCATTGTTACTGAAAAACGTTACACATATGTATATAAAACCTATTATATACGCAATGCGACCAAAGGTTTCCACGTGTCTTGATGTTAAAAGATCTCATAAAATATTGTCGAAGTGAACATTCTCCTGACCTTGTAGCAGCGTCTGCCCCAAAAAATATAAATTTGTCGGCGCAACCTCCGACCGGATAGTCTCCTGTGTACCTACAACGAGTACATTCCAAACGCAAATACTATCCGAAATATATTTTACGAGTCGGAAGAAAACTAAATAATACTAATTTAACAAATAATAAATAACTATAGGGAAAATAAAAAAATAATAATTTATACAACTTTTGTGTGGAAACAATGGACCTAATAATTGTTTCGCTTTAAAACAGCTCTATGTAGATAAAGCGAGATTGTTGCCACGCCCCCTCTGCTTAAGTCAACTGCTGCATCTTAACAATTTGAACTATAGTAATGTCTAAATAAATTGTTTTTGGAAATTTTGCTGTACGGTAAATGAATAGTTACATCATACGTGTTATCACATGTGATAGTTAGCATACTAAGAATAATTAATGAAGATCCGAACTTAAGCGATGTCGGCTTCTCTTGACCAGCCTTCATGTTGAAAACGAAAATTTTAGTATTTTCGGCCTTGACAATAATTTATGATTTTGGTTTAAAATAATGAATTAAAAAAAATGTTATAATGACAATACTAGTAAAGCGAGAAGAAGGACTATACTAGTAACGCGTCCCCGTCACAGGTATGATAAAGGGGGATCGGGCGTTGGGCGGCGGAGGATCGGGCAGTGGGGAGACGGCGAGGCTCCATGCGATCGGAGCGAAGCCTCCGCGACATTCGCGCGTCCGGCATAGTCGCGATCGCATGTGCCCTGCCCGCGCTCGGTACGCTACATTGCGTAACGCTATTTACTCCGACATCTGTTGAGCGCGACGGCTCTGCTAGAGGCACGCTTACTCCACCGCTGACCATACGCGCGCACACCATGTCTGCCTTCGCGACTACCGACAGTGCCGGGGTCTTCCTTATTACCACCAAGCACTCGAACGATTAATCCCTAAATTTTTAAACACCGCGATCACGAAACTGCCAATATATTCCTGCCAAATATTTTTAAAAGTTTTTCTTAGTCGTATTTATACGCTTTCCGCTTGTGAGTGGACATTGTGATTTTTATGAGAACTTAAAGACTGATGTTATAAAGAAATCGCCGCGGAAAGCGGCAGAACTGAACTGCCATTGCTAATATCAATCACTGCCATTTATCGCTTTAGTCCGACCAGCTTCCACTGCCAGCTGAGCCTTCCACTAGCGCGTTAAGTTAGTTCTTAAGAACTAGTCCATTCTTGGACGTGTTTCATTCTTAGATCGCTGCCATAAAACCGTCAGGCTGCCGCCCACGGAGTTAAATCTCGGTTTCGGGACGTGCTTCGTCAAAATTCGCGACAACATCAGTTCGTGGGTCTTGTGGTGGCGTCAACGACATCTTCGGATGGGCGCACCGCAGACCCCAAAACCAATTGAAGAAGATGATTACGTGCCTAGAGTGGCCATAATAGAACAACTGAGAGACGCGCGACAAGAACGCAAGCTGGAGCGACGTCGAACAGGAGGTGCGCCGCGGCGCCGTGGCCTCGACACCGAGCTGGAGGGCGAGCGCCGTCGGCCGCGCCGCAAGCCACGGAAGAAGTAAGTATACATATAGGTAAGCCGTGGGTCTTAGCTCCAAAATATCGCGGTATCGTAACTTTTGATCGGTGTAATTTAAAAATTAAATGGCGTGTGTGTTTACATTGCTTGATAATATCAAGACTGCTCATTTGGTTTGTTAAAAGTTCGGAACGGCTTTTAACGTGAAGGACTTAAAATGAAGAGATATAATACTTTTGCCACACACACACAAGCCCGACGGTATTTACTGACAAGATTGTTAGAAGATTCCGATGTCAAGAACTTAGCAGATTCCGACGGTAGTTCATAAAATGATAATAAGAAATTATCATAGCTGAAATTGTTGAAACAGGTGAAGGATTTAATTAAAGGGTGATTAAACGAAGAGAAAAAGAGTCTTTTTGTTCGACAATTATGAATAAGGACTATCAAATTGTAAAATTTAAGTCGCCCCTGCGTGTGTATATAAGGTAATTTAGCGAGCAATTTAGTTCTGCGGCTGTTTTGACATTGAACATTTTCGACCTAAAAAGCAACCGTAAAGGTTCACCTTGACTAAAAGTTGGTTTGCGAGACTACAGCACCGACCGTCGGACTATCGATTCAGAGTACCCACATATTGTTTGTTACCACTAATTTTCTTTAAAAAATTGGAAATACAAAATATGTGGGAAACTATCCCGTTTTGTATGTAAAATTACAGGATCTGTAAGAAAATCATTGTTATCCTATAAAATTAATTCAGTAAACCTGAATAAAAAAATTATCGCTTTAATCAGTATTCAAATCATCTAAAATTATGATGAAATCCTTTTTCTGGGTTCAGATGTCAGATTAACTTAACCCAACATTGGAGGCATACATAAAATAGAATTACAAGTCACATAGTTATTTTAATTTGATTTATCTATACGGCTTATGAAAGTAGTACAAGTTGTTTGTTGACAATGGCGCAAGATCTAACTAAATATTATTAAACCTACATTATTTTAAATGACATTGGAAATTTTCAAATCATTTGAGCATTATTTGAAAAATCATGAGGCATTAGAGGTAAAGTCCCACGCCGTGCTATTGCGTACCCTAAACTTTACCGCACAATGAACTGACCTACCGTAAATTTCAAAGGTTATGGTACCTTGTACATCTTGGGCTGATTCATATTATATGAACGCGCTTATACCTAATGAGGTAACGTGGTTTTAAAAATGGGCAATGGCCCATTTTTAAAACCACGTTACAACAAAGATAAATGACAGAATATTAGAATTCTGGCTTAGAAGAGAAAAGGAATTCAATAGACTAACAAAGGATATCTGCTACGGAAGAAGGCATTGTAAAATGGAAAAAAAACCGTCATATTGTAGGTGGCTGTCGCACGCAATACAAGAAGAAATAAAATATTCGACGAGGAAAATTAAGTAATTATTTGTTTTCGGAGACAAATTAAATAAGATTGTTTACTTTGTGCGTATAACTGTACAAAGAAAACATTCTTATTTGTTTAAAAATCAAGATGACGACGAGGGCTGAACATTTTCAAACAACCTACGCTCTGCTGGGATCCGCTTCGTATCGCCTTCGTACGCCACGATCGTGTGGGTTGTACGTTTGAATCTTATAATATTTATAAGTAATATTTGTAAAAATACACAAGTTTTTCGATTAAATGATATAAACCAAAAGAATATTAAAAAGCGACTGTTGTTTCATTTTCTATATTTGAACGGAGGGCACTAAGTATAAACCGTTTTAAGTTTTCTCGGTTTAGCCGATTGATATGGTCAATTTCTACCTTTCAAACTTAGTACCCTCCTAATTACCTGAATTCCTTAGCGTCGCTGGAATCGAGGGACGAGACCAGTGCTGTTGCTGAAAATCAGGTATGATTTACAGCATTTATTTTCCGATGCAGCTGAAATGGCGGCAACGCTACGTCTTCTATTTTTTTCTTAGGTATCTGGATGTCACGGTTTGACTGATGTTAAAAGGGGCGAAGAAATCTTATATGACGGCCATGTTGATCAACGCAGCTTAACAAAAGAAAGACCAAGGATCTAGATGCGAATTGGTTGAGTGTCGCTTCTCATTACCAATTCATGGCGTAGGCCTATGTTATAGACTAGCCGTCGGCTGAAAATATGACTTAAAAAAACTTTGCGAAGGAGTAGGTTCATTTTTAATTGTAGAAGAATCGTTAAAACTTCATTGACATATTAAGTCTGGATTTGCGGATTACGATTTGCGAACTATTAATTATTCCACAATGTATTTTAAGCCTTCGAAATGATTTTTCTACGCTACGTTCGCCCTTTGCGGGAATGCAGCCAAAACAATTACCTTCCTTTCCTTTATTTACAACGGTATTGTAGTCTGTATTTCAAATAAGGTAAATTTCATTTTTTTTCTACGAATTATTTTCTTAACTCATTAAATGATAGGAACTTCGAAATTAAATACTTGTAGTTATATGGAGTATAATATTTTTACACTATACAAACGCAACGCAACGCAAAAATAGAGTATGCAAATATGAATGCTTATATTTTGAGGAAACGTACATCAAATTTTTGACTTTCCATTGATGTAATCATCTCTTACCAACTACTTGTGAGCTGGTTTTTGTAGTTCGGTTGGAAACTGCTGTACATGTTTACTGAGAATAGCGTCTCTACTTTTTTATTCTATACTAGTTGTTGCCCGCGACTTAGTCCGCGCAATATTAAGATAAAAAGTAGCCTATAAAATGCCCGTCTATGTCAGCTACCCTTTAATGAAAGTCCGGTCGAAATCGGCCCAGCTGTTTCAGAGGTTATCCGGAACAAACGCGGCTTGCGGACAGACAGACACACAGACAAAAAAAATTAAAAGCAATTTTATTATATGTATAGTAGGTAACAAGAATATTTGATAAGAATCTGTGGAGCACGTTCATTTTTCAAAAGAGTTTGAACTCTTATTACTATGAGTACACGAAACACGTGCCCTCCTTAATCACAACACAACAGTATATTACTTAGTCTCTTTTAGTCACGCTTTAGCCGACTTTATCGCTGCAAGTTATACTATTATCTTCAATTTATGAGACACATATTAATTTATCAATAGAAATAATGCGGAAATTGTGTGCTTATTAATAATTGCGTCTATTTAATAATGTTCTTGTCTTTTCCAACTATCTATCTTTTATTGAACAAATTTGGCGAAAGAAAGTTTTATAAAGTTAAACGATAATAGAATGATACCGCTGGTCGGCAAAATGTTTCGACATCGAATAGTAAATTTAAAGGTCGGTCGTCTGTTTGTTAATAAAATAACTTTTTATGAATATTGTAAAAGCTGACTTAATAAGTAGGAATTCCTGAGATATGTCTAAATATATGTTCTCCATAAACAAGACAGGACATAAATGGCGTATAAAATTCAGTTTTAGCCACAATCTGGTGAACCGTCAGAGTCCCATAACTACCTACGGTATAGTTATAGGATATACAGGATGAACCGCCCAATTAGACCAAGTTTCAAGAGTCAATCGCTAAATTAACGGTTAAGAATTTTACTTGTTGGCACTAGGAATATTAATGCCATCCTTTTATAAAAATGTACCGCGACTAACATATCGTTAACGTTCAAATACATCATTTTACTAACGCAATTTACCTTAAATTTCTCAAAAGTTTTCAATACGTTAAAAAAACATCGAAACACATTTAGTTACGTATTGCACTGATGATCCTTGGCGCGTACTAAGAGAAAGTGCTTCACAAATTTGATTCTGGCAGTTTGCCAAACATGTTCTAGTATTTGGATAATTTATTGCGATGCCATGTTTTAGAAAGTACACACTCTCAACTTCAGTTGAACATATTAATGCATGTAGAAAATATTTTAAAAACATTACTTACGTTAGTCGGTGGTAGGAAATCGCGTACAACGGTAACTCAATTCTAAAATATGATAAATTACGTCATCGTTAAATATTTTCAAAAGTTATATCCACGTTACAGAAATACAATAGTTAGGCGTTTCAAAAGGTGGACTGACGAAGTGCTCAATCTAGGAAACCGACTAAAGGCAAGGCAACAAATCTTTGTATTGATTTATGGGAGTACTGTAACTAAATTCGATTGAAACAAATATCAAATATTGCTTTTATAAAATCACTCCTGTTCCAATCTCATCTTACACCAATTTGCCCATACGAGCTGAACTTAGATTGCCCTTTAACCGCCTTCCTCTCTCAGCTACAACTAAAGATAATAGGTTCTATAACTCTGTTTACACTTACGTATAAAACTAAGTGCATAGACATTAGCAGGTACTTACAACACCTACAATTAGTAATAGCTACTAATTTACAACTAAGTTACTGTCTGAAATTTTCACAATAACTAATCTACTAGAAAATATAAACTAATCGGTCCCGACTCCGTACGACTAGGTGGGTTGGACCGCGGCTGGGTCGCGGAAGTATGCGAAAGCGTTCCCGTGACCCAACCACAGGCGGACAGAAGGAACACCGCTGGGTTTTTAGTGGGTATTCCGGCCATTTTAACATCTTCTTGGCCGGCGAGCCCCACATACCCCCTCCCTGGTAACCCGGGGGGGGGATGCGTAAAGGCATTTTCCCAGCGAGAAAAAAAAAAGTGGGTTGGACCGTTTTAAATAATTTTATTAATTCTAATCCAAACGTTTATCTAATATTAATTTGTACATATTGAAATAACTCAAAAATTACTAAGCTGATTTCAAAAATACTCTCACCATTAAAAGCTACGTTACCACTGAATAAGATAGGTTATCTTTTTTACATTATTTTTTCCACGCGAACGATTTCACGTACTAACTATAAATTAGTGTATAAAATGTACTTCGTTTGCTCGTATTACTTGATTTTCTATGTTAAACATATAATGTTATTTTTTCAAACACATAATAATAATTTCTCAAATGTTTCCGTGTTGCATATATACACTGTAAATAGTGATTTTTGTTTTTAAAACACGTCTAATAACATGTCGTTAAGGAATAGTTGTGCGCAACGTTTTTTGGAGAAACTAATTACCATATAAGTGTTGTGCACTACTTTCCATAAAATATTATTATTGTCACTATTATCTAAATTAATACAATTTGTTGTATGAATACAGGATAAAATATACTTAAATATCTAGTCATTAAGGGCTGGCATAACAGATTGCGTTAGGAATATTTAATTATAATGAATAAAATTCTTCTATTGTCTTAATAATACGAAATAGATTTTTTAGAATGACAATACATCGAGAAATAAATTAAAATTATTGCGCTAAAGTCCGAATCTGAAAGAGTAATTCTTATTAAAGTGTACCAGTAAACTCCATACATTATAGGATAATGGATATAGGGTTCGCTCTTCGCTCGCCCTGTATAATATCTAATTATCTAACATGTATCGTTCATTTTTGTAATAATTTTCTTAAATTTTCATTAATGCATTTATTTTCTTTTAATATTGAATGTCATCATCCACAGTATCAAATTTGTCGGTTAGGTTTGGACGGATCTTAATAAAATTGTTATTTATAATCAATTTTATTTAGCTCTATCCCAATCTGGCAGGCAACAATCATCTGGAGCCAGCTGAAAAACATTCACTCATCCGGCAGAAGGTTTCCTGTTTAATTCTTCACGTCATTATTATAGATGTAGTCAAATTTGTCAATAGGGCACAATTATCTTTCAGATGTATTTTGAATCTGGAGGTTAATTGTACTTACGACTTATTATACAAATTCATCAACTACAATCAAGAAAAGATGCTTCTATAATTTTAAAATCATTGAATTTTGTATCATTACATTTTTGTCATAATATTTAAAAGAAAGTAGATACTTTTTCAAATGTAAGCTCAATTTTGCTGAAACCGTTTAGTGACTGACTCAACTTTCCATTTCTATACAAAAATATCATGCGTAGACAACATTATCGATATTCACTTTCCATTGCATCAGATCTGTCTGTTTCTTTTTAAATTATAGTTTGTATAGCAATAGCATTAGTCCAGATAAATTTGTCTATTATCATAATTGAAATACTACAATTCGGTTTACGTATAGTAAAGCAATTTAAACCAAAATTAATCTTCAGTTTGTTGTTTAACATAACTCAGGAACACCAATACTTAAACTGACGAAATCGACATAAATTTCAGACAAATTCTGGAATAAACCGGACGTTACATCATATATTCACATAACATTTTAAATATATTAAACTAAACCGTTCATTTCAATTATAACCTCATGTTATAGTTTATTTTTCTGTGCAAAATTTGTGCTTAAATAGTCACTTTCCATATTTTTACAATTTTAGAAACGGAACAATTGCTGCGCTGATGAATTACACCTTTCAAATAATTGCGAAATTTGTAAACTATTTGCCAGCGCTTCCTGCATACGCGAAAGAGCCAAATGCTTTTCATTTATTTTAAAACATCACGCTTTATAACACAGAACACAATGTTCCCAATTGACAAATTGACTTTATTTTTTTCCATTAATCCAGTAAGCAATTACATTTTATTAGCTCACATTAAGAAGTTTTATAGGATTTTTTTTTCTAAAACATGGTTATTTTAAATATTATGGCAATGAAATTATTATCATGAGAATGACCAGAAAATTAACCATTTTTATATTGACTCCCCACTGTCGGAAAAACACTTAATTTATTTACAATTTTGCTTGATAAAAAAATTTTTAGTAGACTTTTTAAAATTGTGAAATTCGTGGTTCGTCGAAATTATTTTACATCAACGTCATTTTCATGATAATATATATTGTATAACTAAAATGCTAATTCATATGCACATAAAATAATGATTATTTTGTGGTAATTTCATATAATTTTTATATAAAATAAAATTTTCATAGTATTAAAGGTATAGCATGATCCATGTCGATTATATGCTGTAAAAAATCTATCACATATCATCTTCATAGAACATTTTGTACCTTTATTATCATCACTGTATCATCATACATAATTAAATTTGTCATTTGCACTTAATTTATTGTAGAGAAAAGAATAACTCATTTTATAACTGCTTTATACAAGTTTAAAAAGTTAGGTGCTACCAACTCCCTTTTAATTTCACTTACAACGTAAATACTACGATATTTATTAAAAAAAACAGCTGCTACGATATTTTCGCTTGCTAAAAAATGAAAACATTGTTGTCAAATCTAATTTTTTTAATCAAATATTTAGTCCCAACAAAATTTCATTAACATTAAATGTTAAAGAAACCTCGACTTTCTAAAATGAATTTAAAATCTTGATACGATAACCAACGCTATGCGATTTCTATCATTTGAGATACCTTCCGATCTTACAACGCTAAAATAATTAATTATACAATAGCAAATAATATAATTAATAGCAACGGATATGAAAGACAGCACAGGAAGTATGGGATAAAGTACAAATCAACAGTCGCCGAACTTCCTGTTATTATAACAAATAAATAATATAAACTCTCCAGACTTGTAAAGCTCTTCAAAGCTAATTACTGGTGTACTTTGTAGTTTCATTTAATATATTTGCTCTACATTTATCCAATATGGAAGGTATTTAGAATTGATAAGAACGTCAGAGCTCACTAATTTTGTTAGCGCCGTCTCCGAAACCAATGCCATGCATTTTTATATTATTCAATGTGATTATAAAATGAGTTATTTTTTTAATGTACTGAAACTTTATTATTGTCATTTATTTAGCAATAAACTAACAATGATTGAATATTTTATTCCAAATTTAAATTGGTATTATTTTTGTTTTTTTGTACAAAACATGCTGTACATCTGTTTTATATTTTCTCATTGCTTATTTTTGTGTTCTATTTATTGTATACATTTGCGACATGTAAATGCGAAGAGCTTGTTGACTTTTTCAATAATATTTACTGCTACACTCAGAGTTTAATACTAACAGTGGGAAAAACCCTTAGCGTTAGATTTATTAAAGAAGTTTAAAAATCTAAACTAAGAGACTACTTAAGTCTATTAAATCTATATGAATGTGACAAAAAGTAATATTAAACCTGCTGGATTCATTCAGTTCTAATTGACACTTACCTGTATAGTCAAACATTTCGGTTATAACTTGGCGTTTGTAGCGGGCATAATGAATTTTTGGGTTTTTAGCAGAAACAAGCCGCAAGTGTAATAAAACAAAAAGCTTATGTCATTTGATTTGAAATGTTCAAAAACTTTACTTAAATGTGCGTGAATGTTGTTGGAAGAAATAAACGAACAAAACCAATAAAAAGTGGTTTAAATATTCTTTACAATTCGTTTAGTTCTTTCTTTATCAAACCGTGTTTCATTTATTTTCATTGCATTGCCTCGTGACGTATCAATAAAATTGTGGATATTAAAAAAACACAATTTTATTGGTACTGTGACAATCGTACCATATATAAATTGTGAAATCATTTTCATGTTCATGTCTTATTGGATTTTTATTTATATTCATCTGTTTTTTATTCACTTTGTAAGAAACATTTGAGACATTAATATTATACGAGTCTTACCTACTTATATAAAATTTTATCATTACATTTTTATTCAGGTTTTTTTAAGACTTGATACTTTCGTTTCATAAAAACATCACATTAAAAAAATTACAACGATTTTAAAGAGATATTAATCGAGTAAAAAAGGCTAGACAGAAATCTTATCAGTGTTACGATTCATTCGACAAATAGCTTTTTATTTCTTTAAAAAATAACATTAAAATTATATATTTAACTCCACAGAAAAAAAAAATTACAGCTCGTAAAACAATCGATGAGTTAGAGAGTTCGTACCATAGATTGAAAAGCTGTGAACCGTGAGGTCTGTTGTACTTCCAAAAATTCTTAATACTGGAACGTAACACATTTTATCTTTCTTGTATCTTCTATCCTATTTTAATACATTGTATAATATTAAATATTATCAATAAAAGAATTACGTCTGCAAAGCGAATGCTATTTGGAAATCCAATTTTAGTATAGGCTTTTACACTTCGCTTATTCCCAAAAAACTTATTGCTTGACATTGACGCTGGCGACTTATTTGAATCGATATTAAATATGTTTAAAAGACTAGCTATTTACAAGCTGAGGTATATGATCTTATATAACAACATTATTATTACAATTAAAAAAATACGTAACAAAAGAGAAAAAAAACAACAAAAAAAATCTTCCAATCCTAATGGACTATGTGCATATATGGATCCATACATACATGTATATGTACATTTCCAAATCGAATTTTATGGTGGATTTAAATGTAAACTCATAGTTGAAATGTATCTAGGGATTTATCCGTTAACATTCACATGAAAACGTTAACAGCTCACACAATTTAAGGGTCGTAGATAACCTGTGAATATTTCGCGTAGCTCGTAGCCGGCCAGTGCTACGGTATGCGAATTGAATCGAAATTCAACATCAGTTATTGCTGTTGCAACATTTAGACGCGAATTCGTAGCAACTTGCTACAGAATTCTATTTTACGTGAGTACTGAGTACGTACACAGGTTTATGGAATTCAATTTATTCATACATACATTCATATAACCAATGGTATCAGAACTTTTTTCAATGCTGATCATGTTACTGCTGTCTTTATTAGTATAACTAGCTGTTGCCTGCAACTTCGTCCACGCAATATTAAGACAAAAGTAGCCTATAATATGCTTGTCTACGGCAGCTATCTTTCAGTGAAAGTCCGGTCGAAATCGGCCCAGCCGTTAGGGAGATAACCCGGAACAAACGTGGCTTACGGGCAGACATAGACAGACAATAAAATTTTAAATGCGATTTTCGTTATCAGCAAATACATCATCTTCGCGAAATATGAAATTTTCTTTTGATATTACAAACAGACACTCCAATTTTATATGTATAGATTATTCTATCAAATTACACTTGATATAATTTTGATAGAGTTAACCTTATTATTACCACATCCTGCAGTCATAACTTCATTAGGCTGTAATAGTTTCGATGCCGTTCCCCGCTACGCCGCTCACGTAAATATATTACAGCAGTTCTGCGCCGCTCCGCTAGTGAAACAAATTCGATCAAGGTGCTCGGCATAATAATCAAGTTATCGGTTAAAATATGAATTTTGAAACGTTTCCGAATTCACAAGAAATTTTGAAATACTTTTATATTTCATTTTCTGACTGAAACGGAAAGGTAATTAAAAAGAACTCATCATCATCATCACCAGCTCACTAGACTTCCCCACCGAGGGGCTCGGAGCCTACCCTAAAGTTAGGGTGACTAGACCATAGTCAACCATGCTGGCCAAGTGCGGGTTGGTTGACTTTACACATATGTTTGTATTTCTCCGATATGTGCAGGATGCATCACGATGCTTTCCTTCACCGTAAGAACGTCGGGTAAATTATGTACATATGAAAATACGAAAAATCACATTGGTACATGGCGGGATTCGAACCCAAGACCTGTAGATTACGAGTCAAGTTCTTAAATCACTGAGCCACAGACGCCCTTTAAAAAGAACTACTTAATAATAAAAATAAAGCAATTTAAATACGTCTTAACATTATTTATCTACATAATGACAATAATGTCATGGATGAAGCAAAAATTAAAAAGATAAACATATTCAATTTAATTATATATTTTGGGACCTTCTTGTCGTTTTCAGAACATCCAATCAGTATTATAACAAAATTTGTGAAATAACTTAAAAATACATAAAGACAAAGAAAGATTTGAATTTATACATACTAGTAGAAGATATAAGAAGGCTTATATTGTTAATAATTTTTATTAATTGTATTTCACTAAATTCGAATATTTACACGTAGTTTTTTCGCCTCATTGTGGGTTTCGACTGTCCTGACAACTATCTCACTCATAATGCAGTCTTTGTTTTTTTAAATAAGAGATGACGATATGTAAAAACAAGTGTCCGTGTAGTGGTATTCTGAGGGAAGGTTTTGCCATTCTGAGTGCATGCACGTAGCTTATATTTGCCAGAACATATGCAGACAACTTGGGATTACGTTCTTGCATAAGGAAACGTAAAGATTTACCTTACCTTCTTACGTAACCAGTGTAAAATAATTTAACTACATGAAATTATTTTTTTTATTCACTGACTGGGACATTTGTGTAACTTTGTATAAATATTCGTCGGAGCATGATGCGTGAATAAACAAAACAGATTTGTATTTGTCTCGAGTGGGAATCGGTGCTATAGCCTATACTATTTTCAAAGTAATATAATAATAAACATTTTACGCATTTGAATACTGTACAATTATAGGCCTTGAGGAGAACGTGATAAGGAACTAGATTCCGTTTAGAATTCCGTGATTCGTATCGTAGTAGAGCGTTCGTGCGGTTCGTGTTAGCTTCACAAGGTCAACTGTAGCATGCGAAAGGGTAGGTATGTTGTCGTCACTCCAGCTTTGTATTCAGTCAGTAATAGAAATATCCAATTAAAATTTAAAAAAAAATATAATATATTAGATATTAATTACAACATACAAATATAGGGTTTTCTATTACGTAATGGCTAACGGTGTTTTGAATTCCAACGAAAAAATACCAATTTTCTACTCAATGATAACTAACATTAGTTTATAAAACCGGTTTACCTTGAATTTAAGCTGTCGACATCCACTTCCACTTGCTTTTCCTATATAAGTTTTGTTAGACACTCTTATATTTTTAATCTATAAAGTTGATAATTCTATAACTAGATTCATAAATGTTATAGAATGAAGGAATTGAATGAATTATAAATATTTTACTACTCTATGATACAAAACTTATTAATAAATATTCATTATTCTTTTATCAAGCGCTTTTATTTTTCCGTTATCAAATTTCACATATTTATAAAAACGCTTGCAACTCAGGTCACAATTTTTAAAATCGAATGAACAAAGAGATTAACATATATAGAGGAGGCATAGTGGACAATTCGCTCGAAACATTTTTCACATAGTCATCACTATCGCTGTCTTTTGATAGATCTTCAAAACCACGTGTCAATATAATAAATTGTATTTAAATTACTTGCCAATAGGTGTCATTAAACAAAATTTAAATATTTATATACAAAATATTTTATTTTGTATCACTGTTTAGTTTATTTTATAACAAAAGACTTAATCATAATTTTGTAAAATGTTTTATTACATGTCAATACAAGGACACGAGGATGTGTTTGACACCGATTTAGTACTTTTTAGAGAAAGTACCGGTGAAAACATTTTGTTCACTATGCCTCGTCTATTTATTATTTAAATGTCTTCGCGAATGAATTATAGCGGCAAGCTAACATTCTTGGTCACAAAAAAGTAGAATATTGCTCGATTACAAAAAAGTTATAATCAACAGGAAACGAACCAAGGATACAAATATAATTTATGCTGAAATATGTCTTAAAATAATAAGTCAAACTTGTCTTGAAAAGTTACACGTTCTTTTGTACTGGGATTTCTTTCTTGTGAAAAATTAGTAAACTGCACCTTAATTACGGTTAGCGTTTAAACTCCATCTGCGGCACTCGGAGTCTTAATTGATTCTTAATCAGTTCCTTAGTTTCAATTGTTAAAACTAAATTTACTCTAAGGTTTTACCTTACTATTTACGTAATAACACAATCATAACCTAGTTATGTAATGACAGGGTTAAATATCTCGACTAGCAAAGATCACTCCCGGAAACCACCAGCAATATTGGGTTGTTGAGATTTTGCGAAGAGTTGGGTTGGCTGCAGCGATTTCATGTCTTACATGGGCATGGGCGCAAAATAATTGCAACTTGCGACAAATCACATACATGGCATGATAGCGTAATTTCATGAATACGTAATGTCACAGTAATAACGTGAATATCTTATTACGTGTTAGGTCAGTAGTAAAAAAGATGTCTTCAGCAACTTACACTGAATGTAAATAAAACTTTACATAACTTTATTGTTTCGCAAGTAAGTTGAACAAAATTCATTACACAACAGAGATGAGCACGTTGTGGTTTAACTTTATTATCTAAATTCAAATAAACTTAGTTCTAAGTAGCGTAACGAAAACCAGTTACTTGGTAGTTCAGCAACTGAACTTAAGTTTCTTTATTATTTGTTCACTTGTTATATTTACAAAGAGATGAAAACCTAATAGCCTAAAACCTAAAAAAAGCCTGAGAAATAACGTAGTTTTAGTTTTTTTAATAAATCGCAATTAATATTTTATCATTGACCTCCACATCCGCATCCGCTTCTGTTAAAATGGCCTCTGTTACAACCCTAGTTCATACCTACTTTGTCTAAAAAGTGTTTTTTTATTTATTAGGGATAACAATAGCATGAGTAGAAATAAAAATACACATTACACAGGATGAAAACTTAATTAAATTTTACGGCAAGTATTTACTTTAAAGGAATAAACTAACAAGCATCCATACTATACTAGTACACGTAATCAAAGTTACGTAGAACGAAACTCCGAGTGAGTTGACGTATGGGTATCTCAAACTTGATTTTCAATGTAAAATAATTAACCGTGTGCAAGGGGACGAAGTACCTCGCATCTGTAACTTTATAAATGACATCTAATTTAATTAGGTTCCTAGTATCCGTCCGTTGAATTTGAACAAGCAAAACAAGTTATGTTAGAATATGTACAGTTTGCTGTCACTTTGACTCAGACTATAGTTTCTGTTGTGGGTTTAGTTCACTATACATTCAATTTTAACTGTACAGTTGTTAGTTTCGCATACTTACTTTTCAAGTGTACAGTCCTATTGTACAGTAAAATCTTTAGTTGTGTAGCGGACTTTAGATTGACAATTTAGATCCAACCAAAGACATTTTAGAAATATACAGACTAGACATGTGAACAACATTTTTTCACCGGTAATTTCTTTGAAAGGTACTATGTTAGTTGTCAAGTTTAGTACGCCACCTCATGTTATTGTTTTGACATGTTATAAAACATTTTACAAAATTATAATAAGTCCATCTTTTGTTATAAAATAAAGTAAACAGTGTCACAAAGTAAAATATATACATTTAACTAGTGACACCTATTGGCAATTCATTTAAATACAATTAATTATATTGAAATGTAGTTTTAAGGATCTATTAATAGATAACGTTACTGAGGATGTGTGAAAAATGTCTCAAGTGAAGTGTTAACTACGCTTCCTCCATATATTTTTTGAATTACTTTAGATCCTGCTTATCTATAAAGTCCTCAAGTCAAAATTTTGCTTTCAATCACGTATAATTTGTCTGTGTCCCGTATCAGAAAAGCGTTTGGGGGGAGCGCTTATTTGTTAGGGTGGGCGCTCACCGTACACTGCGCTGGCCGGAGCAGTGTGCCTCTCCCGGTAGCAATACGGGGGAGCTACGCTCTTGTATTGGGTAAACATATTTTGTATAATAAAGCATACAAACCACATTCTATAATATATCTTATAAAACATTTTATGTATACCCTTTACAAGTCGATACAAGTATTTTTAGTTTCCTTATTAATTAATGCAATATAACCAAAGATATTTAATAACATATAGACAAGACATAGTGAATTTTTTCTGGATCTTTCTCTGAACGATACGATATCAGTTGTTAAGTTTAGTACGCCATCATGTACAGTCGAAATGATCAGTAAATAGTATGTGTGAAGTAAAAATCTTTACTGTCAGTTAAATTGTACAGTTCCCAGTTTTGACTACGCACGTAACTGAACTGTACAGTTCGATTAATTCGACTAATATGTTTTTGCTCTATCAATTTAGATCCATCTTAATTATAGAGAGAAGTGACCCCAAGTCGTACATTTGCTTTCAATCACGGTAATTTAGTTGTTGCATTTATTATTACAGATATTTGACTAAAGATAAACCACTTATTCATTGACCATATCATAATAAAGTACTTCTTACTCGTATAAGCACTTATAGAAACTTCTATAATAAAAAACACCATATGGTTACCTAAAGTATAACTTTCGCAGGCTGACATAATTTATCGTTTACTTTCATTTTCCCTTAAGCCAATTAAGAGTCGTGAGCGCTGGTAGCAGTTCGTAAAGATTCGATAGCGAACGAACTGTTAGCTATCGTATCTTTCGAATCTAACTGCTGGGGCGAATTAGAAATAGGCGATTTACACAATTTTCTATGACATATACTAGAAGTAGAGACAAAATTGACCACAAGTTATGTCCTGTATTAGAAAAGCGTTTGGGGGGAGCGCTTTTTTGTAGGGGTGGGCGCTCACCGTACACTGCGCTGGCCGGAGCAGTGTGCCTCTCCCGGTAGCAATACGGGGGAGCTACGCTCTTGTATTGGGTAAACATATTTTGTATAATAAAGTATACAAACCACATTCTATAATATATCTTATAAAACATTTTATGTATACCCTTTACAAGTCGATACATTTATGTAATGTAATTATGTAAGTAAATTTTATGTAATTAATTTCATCTACATATTCCGATATTTTTTTAATTAAGGATTTGCGTTATACTTAGTAAATCTTTTACAGTTTCTTAGAGTTTTAACAGTTTTTTAAATATAATACATTTTTAATACGACCCGCAAATATCTCTTAAAATAAAAGGGATTTACATATCCATCGAAAATTCTCTCTTGATGTATGTATATGAAGTTTGGACAGTTAAAGGGACGGATGTAAAAACAGTGTATAATTTTTTTTTCAAGTTATTTTATATTATAATTAATTCAGATTGTTTAATAACTTTCTCACATTGAAATTCCACCGGCGCCGTGTCAGTTGTATTATTTCGTATTATAGTTTCGCTTTGTATACAAACTAAAGTGGGATCATGATATGAATTAATGTAATTGTTGAAGTCTCAACAAGTGCTTCGATTTATTGGCTACAAATGTATTTGTTGGTTATGAGTCGAGTTTGGTCTAATCAAAGAGAAATCAAAGATATTAAAAAAATATATAGAGAAGGCATAGACGACGCTTCACTTGAGACATGTTTCGCATGATCATTACTAACGCTACCTATCAAACCACATGTCAATTTTATTAATTGTATTTAAATAAATTGGCAATGTGTGGTTATTAAATAATACTTAAATATTTATGTTTTATTTTGTAAGACTGTTATTAATTTTATAACAACAGATGGAGTTTAATTATAATTTTCTAAAATGTTTCAATCACGTCAATACAAGGAAACAAAGTGGCGTACTAAACTTGACAACTGTTATAGTACCTTTCAGAGAAAGTACTGGTAAAAAAACTTTGGTTCACTATGCCTCGTCTATATATTTTTTAAATGTCTTTGGGTCTAATCTATATATTTGTTGCATAACGTTATTGGCGTCTCTGTTATTGAAACCGAGATATCTGTAATATTTGTATACATGTGTTGAGTGTATGGATTCGAGAATTATTTTGCACGATTAAAACACAGCTGTACCTGTCTTTGTAATATGCCCTAAGTAATCTATGTTTGTAAGTGATTCATTTTACTAATATTTACTTACAGTTGTCATAGGCCTTGTGTATTGCTAACTACGCTTGCGGATAACATGAACACAAGCTAAACTTGACTGCATTAAAATATACTGTCTAGAGCGGTGAGATTTTATTACTTTCATTATCAATTTAACTTTGTATTAATGCTTAATGTTTGAGATTTCTAGATAAAATAAATGATAGATAATGAAGCGTAATAGAATGATTAATTATTAACTTAAAATAAAGAAAAGAAAATGTTCCTTTGAATTAATAATTTCATGGTTTATTTTTTTTTATATGTAATCTTTGTTTATAATGTATAATTGCTATAAACATTTACTTACTAATGTTCTTATATTAGTATTAATTAAATATTTCTTTAGTATGTGTTAAGTTGGGGAATCTTTAATGTCTAAAAACTGTAACCCAACATTATTGGCAACTCTTTTTGAAAACATAGAGTTATCAATATTGTTTGTATACATTTTTAGAACCACCAAAATATAAGTTTAGGGAACTGTCATCATATACGAAGTAACAAAAGCAAGAATTATTATGCTCATCACTGCTGCACCGTGCTTTATAATATATCCTATATAATTGACAACTTTAGATAATTCGTAGTAACTTCGAGTTACTATCGTTGTCAATTATCTAGTGTATATTTCTAATTACGTTTGCTGATAACCTGCACACAACAAGAACCATTTTTTGCTCCAATCACTGACTTATATTATACGGACTCGTGTAGTTTTATTACTTTAACATTAAATAAGACTATGTCGTGTGATTAATATTGTTTAAGACGTATAGCTTAACCAAGAATATAAAAATCCTGGCCTGGTGGCGCTTAAGTATTTATTACATCACTTTCTAAAATACGCAAATATTATTGGTTCCATATTTTTTCCGGTGTTTTTATATTCTTGTGAAGTTACAACAAAAATTATATGCTTCAGATGACAAATTAACCAAAATGCTTTGTAATACTTAAGAACTATTCCTTTCAGAAGTTATGTTTTAGGAACCTAATTGTGCTTTATTAAATTCACCTCTATCACTTTTAATTAATTATCAAAGTTGAATGTATTGTTTTAGTACTTTTTTGTTAAGAACTTTTTATTTTTATGTGTGAAATGACAAGCAAAAAGACCATATGTTTTCGCTAAACACTAAATTCCAGGTAGTGCAAGATCGGTTTTAACGCATTGAGGCTTGCGTAGCGTTCACTTTAACAGTCTCTTAGTGCTTTCTCACTAAGGCGGCAATAAGGTCTAAGTGAACATTTAACCACCAAAGTGCGGTATTTAGGCTTCTGTAGCGATATCAGGAAAGTCCACCATAACTCTTGCAGACAGATGTTATAATAGAGATTGACTGCATTACAATAATTGTAGCACTTGAGTCATCCTCGCAACATCCGACATTCGTAATTCTACGATTGAAATGATGCTGGAATAATTTGTTGTTAAAATCATCCAGTAAAATTTATTTATTATAAAAAATATTATGATCGTTTGGTAGACGTTGAAGACATCACATGTGTATGTTTCATGTTGCTTATTCATCCTTTACAAGCATCCACTTCAAAAGAGTCTTTTTATAACTTCTATTTTAATGACGTAATTAGGTACTGTAAAAATATTATAATTGACTCTTCGAGAAAAAATAGACATCTTAAGAATAGATTTTCATAATAATGAAAAACAAATATGATATCGCACGTTCATTTCCAGAAATTCACAAACAAAGCGCATTAAGATCTCGTTCTAGGGACTAGTACTTTCTCTCTGACATCATAAATATTTATTTTAACATAAGTAAGAATACAAAAATAATTTCACACCAACGGGTATTGCGTCTGACAAACTATTGTCTAAATAATCACTGTTATCTAAATAATAACTACTAATCATAATTTACACTTGAAAAATATGTAGGCCTCGTCAAGTGTTTCACCTAAAAATCTACCCGAGTTAGGGTAACTACGCCCTAGTGAACCACTGGCCCATTGCGACTTGGTTGACATAACTCATTGAAATTCGAAAACCTAAAAACATGTTAGTCCATGATGGGATCGAACTTGCAGGTATAGATTTTGCCCAATCCGGTCCTGTACTTGACACGTAGGTTCACGTAAGGAATTGTTTTATACAATTAATTTATAATCACTATAATTGTTTTAAATAGTGGTAGTATGGTGCATAATTTTAGTGATAGGTAAGACTGAATTGGCCACAAGTTATGTCCAGTATTAGGAATGCGTTTGGGGGGAGTGCGTTAATATTAGGGTGGGCGCTCACCGCACACTGCGCTGGATGGAGCAGTGCGCCTCTCTTGGTAGTGCAGGAGAGCTTTGTATTGTGTACCAATCCATACAAATAATCTTTGATTTCCTTCCGTAAATAGTTTTAATGTCATCTTTATGATTGTATAAAAAAATGACCTCTGGGTGTTCCGATATTATATAAAAATAAAGACTTGCAGTACAACTATTAATGATTTAATAATTTAATTGCTTGATATGACTTAGAATCATAAAATAGAAATAGATAGAATCTTAAATATATGTAACTAACCCTGTCTCCGTGAACATTCATACGCATGTCATTATAAAAACTTTCTAATTGGCTGAGAACTTAATTAACCATGGCTACCTTGATTCTTTGCTTCTATTGACTTGTAATTTTTGTCCCTTTTTAGCAGAGTAACTATTTTTTTTTTAATTCATCCATCACCTTAATTTAATACCGTGAAAATGTATAGTTAGCCTAGAGCATGTCGTAAGTGTAAGGCTTTTTAAAAAAAAATATATTTATAAATATTCTATAAACGCTGACGACAACTTACATAACAAAGATGTTTGTGTATAAGCTTTATTGAAGTAAAGAAATATGTTTTTCTTTCAAAAATATTCGAACAAAGTTTATAAGGGGCGGACGTATTGAAAACTAGCTTTCGCTCGCGACTCTGTCCGCGTGGAATTAAAAAAACATAACAAAAGTGAGTAGCCTATATGTTCTTCCATACTATCCTCTACATCTATGCCAAATTTCATCGAGATCTGTTCAGTAGTTTAGGCTACAAAATCTAACAAACATCCATCCATCCATCTAAACTTTGACATTCATAATATTACTAACTTTTGCCCGCGACTCCGTCCGCGTGGAATTAAAAAAAAAAACAAAAGTAAGTAGCCTATGTGTTCTTCCAG